>CM007317.1:488099-504418 GCA_000333855.2 Endotrypanum monterogeii | reverse complement strand
GGGGGGGGGGGGGGGGGGGGGGGGAAGAATTTCAGCCAAGGAGCAAGAACAGCTGATGTGAAAAGAGTTATATAGGCCACCCCGCCTCCCTGCATCGCTTTACTTCTTCTTTGATCTCTAAGGGCGTAGGAGGAGCGGGAAATGAAACTTTGAAACAGCAGAGCAAGGCGCGTCTCTTCCCATCAAACTCACCCTTTTCTTTGTAAGTCTGATCTCTCCCCCTCTACCCCCCCCTCCTTGGCAGAGCGCAGATATACTTCTCGATCAGCGACTCGGTAGCCGGGAGGGAGGGGGGGGAGGGAAGGAAAGCACGAGCCGACACGCCCCTTCTTCTTCGTTTGGCTGCAAGCAGAAGGACACGAGGGGGAGGGGGGGAATCGAGAAACTGAACAATTTGTTCTGTGACAGAAGGCAAGGGAATAAAAAAAAAAAGGAGGGGAGAATGCTCAATGACTGAGAAAGGCGGAAGAAGAAGAGGGGAAGGAAAGGGAAATGAGACTAACAAAAATTGACAGTCACCCTCTCGCAAAAAAAAAAAAACGTCGAGAAACGACGTGTAAGGAAACCATTTATGGCTTCAGAAAAAAAAAAAAAACGATATCCTCTCAACTGCTCTCCACCCACTTGACCTCGTGCAAGTGTGTGTGTGTGTGTGTGAAGGTTTTTTTTTCAGCCCCATATATATATGTATATGTATATATATACACATATAGATAGATAGAGATACTTTCGGTGAAGAGAAAGCGAAAGTAAAGGTCCCCTAGCCTTGGATGTTTTTTTTTCTCCTACATACTATATACATACTTCCCGCACCACTGATTCGCTGCGTTGTCCTCTGTTGCTGAGCACCCGCTGCGATTACCGTAGGAATGCAACTGCCCCCTTCCCCTTGTACCTAATGTACGTCAAGCTCCGTTTACGTATATATATATATATATATATATATATGTATGTATATATATATTTTTACGCGCACATGTTAGTCGCTTGAAACCTGATCACGCTCGAAGTTTCCGTCCGCAGCATCTTCAGGAACGTCCTTCTCGATTGTCTGCTGCGCTGAGCGACCCTCACCCTCTGTTGCCACGCTTGGTGCGGCCACGCTGGTGGTGGTGAAAGAGCTGTGCGTCCCTGTTGCTCGCATGGAGGAGGGATGATCACGATGAAACCTCAGACTCTCCGCGTAGATGGCGCGCTTCACGTCCAGTACCGTCTTCTCCTCGGGCTCGTCAAAGCGAAAGGGGGTGTAGCTGACCTCATCGTCGGCGTCGTCGTGCAGTTGCTCTAGGAACGGGTGGCGCATCGCCTGCAGCACCGTGATCCGCTGGTTGGGGTTAAAGACCAGCATGCGGCGCAAAAGGTCGAGTGCCTCGGCAGACGCCCTTGGGTAGCGCTGGCGCCAATCGGGTGGCGGACGGTGACCCTTCTTTCTGAGGTATTTCTGCGCAGCAGACGACCCTACAGAGCTGATGTCCTCGTCAGATGGTGTGCCGATGACTTCAATTATCTTGTCTAGCTGGTTCACGCGGTCTTTCCCTTGAAAAAGCGGCCGAGAGCCGAGCAGCTCGCCGAGAATACACCCAATGCCCCACACGTCAATCTGTGTCGAGTAGCTCTTGTCCTCCATCACCAACTCAGGTGCGCGGTACCAGCGCATCGTCACGTAGTCTGTCATGTACTCACCCTGATCATTTTCTTCCTTTGCCAAACCGAAGTCGCAAATCTTCAAGTCGCAGTTCGTGTTGACAAGTATGTTTGCAGGCGTAATATCACGATGAATGACCCCAGCGCTGTGAATGATGTGTAGTGCGCGCAGGGCTTGGTAGATGAAGAACTGTGTGTGCGCCTCTGTCAACTCCTGCCTACTGCGGAGCACCTGCTTTAGGTCCGTCTCCATAATGTCCATTACAATATAGAAGTGCTCAAAGTTTTCCGGGTCCTCCGGGGTAAGAATATTCCGAAGGCCAATAATGTTGTGGTCGTTGAAGTGAGCCAACAGTTTGATCTCACGTAGTATACGCTCGGCCAAAACCGCCTCATCAAAGATTTCCTTGTTAACGCGCTTCATTGCGACAAGACTATCATTTTCCTTGGTGTCACGCGCACGTATCACGATGCCATAGGAACCGGCACCAATGATGCACTCCACGAGATAGCGATCATCGAGACGGCTGATCTCTGCCTGAAGCTCTGCTAGGGACCTGGTTGCCGGCATCTTGACTTTGCAGTTGACGCCTCGATGCCCTACTCACTGACCTTTGGAGCAGAGTTACACCTGGGGATCGTAGGAAGAGTGTGTGTGTGTGTGTGTTTGTGTAAGGGGGACACGGAGGAAAAAAGGAAGACGGTAAAGCGAAGGATCAGCAGTGGGCAGATCGACACAGAGCCACGGCCAATGAAAAAATTTTTAAAAAAAGATGGGGGAGAGAGAAGGAAAAAAAATATGCCTTCAACCTCACAGAGGTAAATAAAAAGGGAGGGCGGTCACTCACAGGGGAAGAGAGAAGCGGGAGAGAGGACTAAGGTTGTCAGAGTACGTCTTCAGAGAAGTCTGCAAGACAGGTGTGTAGGTGTGTATACCGAGAAAGTGCAAAAAAAAAAAAGACGTTACGACTTCGCCAACCATTGGAAACGGGGGGAGAAGGGATGGAGAGGGCTGCCGACGTATAGCTCCCGGTTGTGTGTCTGAGTTTCTGTAACGCCGCCACGAGAGGAAAAAAAAAAATAGAGGAAACGAAATATGTGTGACGGTCTCGGGAGGGACGCAGAAAGGTCCCAGAAGATAACAACAACAAGGGAAGGGAAGGGGGGGGGGGGCAGTAGTCCTGGAAAAAAAAAACTATACTACTATTGCTGGCGTGAAACAGGACAGCGTCCTCAGATGCAGCTTTTCGTAAGGGTGAGGTGCGGTCAGTGCGTATATGAAAAAAAAAAGAAAAAAACTGAATAGCCAGTTATTGTCATGTAAATTATAGTGATGCGTGCAGAGGTGGGATAAAAATAATAATCGAATGGAAAGAAGAATGGAGGTATAGAAAGATGGGAAAGAGTTCACAAAGTGAAAAGAGTTTTTTTCTCATCGTGTTTTTTTTTTCGAGGATGAAAGGCCAACAGTTCGCACGTAGAAATCTCCAACTAGAAGGCGCGGCGAGTGAGTGAGTGAGTGAGTGGGGAGAAATGCGGGCCTGCTTGAGTGGCTGAGCATATCATCTGTTGACCTAACCCCCGTTTGACTTCCAAAAAAGTGTTTCTTTACTTTTCTACCCCCCCCACTCACTCACTCACTCGCTGCGTGTGTGTGTGTGTGTACGAGCATCGCACGCCCACAGAGGTGAGGGAAGAGGGGGGAGGTTAGAAAATGGAAGAGGCCTCCCTCTTCGGTCCAAAGCCCAGCGGGAGGGAGACACGCAAAAACGCAAAGAAGGCACTTCGTATACAACGAGGAGAAACAACACGACTTGCAGGAATATATATATATATATATATATTAATTTCTATTTGACGACTTGGTCTTCGCGAAGGTACAAAACGCTGCTCCTCCCCCTCCACTCTGCACCTTCCCCTTCCCATTTTTTTTTGTTTTGTGTGTATAAAAATGGAGGCATCGAGCCGTTATTGTACCTGGAGGGTAACAGAGTCAGTGGCCCCTCCATCGTTCGCAATAAATCACATTCCTTTTTTATCTTAATTTATTTCTCGATTATATATATATATATATATATATATGGATGGATGTATATCTCTACTTGTGTAGCGTTGGTTTTATTATGATGATCTTCTCAGGCCCACAGAGAACGTTAGCACGACGCAAATAAACCAACACCAAAAACGGGGGGAGGGGGACACACCCAATTCACTATAGAAGACGACAATCTGTTCTATGGCTTTTTGTGCGTGCGTGTATGTGTGTATGTATGTGTGTGCGATACAATAAAAGGTAGTGCTTTTATTGGTCTGCCTATGCGAGATCGTAATAGGCGCTTACACTCCTCTTCCCCCCTCCCCTCCCCCCCGCTTAGCCCATGCACACACGGAGAAAGAGAAAATCTAATCTGAGTCACTGGACGCGTCTAGCGGCACGCGACGGACATTGCCGACTCGGGAGGAGGGTGGCAGTGTCAGTGGAACTTTGCCTGAGCTAGCGCTCCTCTGGCGCGACGTTCTCCTTGCCGATTCGTCCTCAGCGTGGGTGGCGTGTAGTAGCGGGGGCGAGGAGCGTCGCGATTTTGTCGGGGCAGCTGGATTCGCAGGGGCCAGCGCTGTCCTCTTTGGTGGTGAACGGCGTTTCTTAGACGTATCGCTTGTCTGCTCCTCTCCCCCCAATGCGTACTCTTTGCCGCGAGCGGAGGAGGGATCTGCAGCAGGGGGTTGGACACTGTACAGTGCCACTAGGGACGGCGAACCCTCCTCGCCGCATCCATCACTGCTGCTGACGCTGCGACGCGTAGGCGGAAGCGGAGGGAGAGTCATCAGCGCAGCTTCCTCTGCCTTGCTCTGCGGCGAGCCACGCTTGCTGGGGTGGCGGCTGCTTTCCGAAGACATTGATGGTCTCATCATCGGAGAGGTGCGAGGGGAAGTGTACAGATGGGGACTCTTGTACGCATCTATCAGTGGCACATCATCCGAGTCTGCCACACCTTTGCTCTTATTCGCAGTGGGAGACGCTTTGGATCGACCTTGCTGCTCTTGATGGGGCACCTGCACACTGTTGCCATCCTGGCGCCTCCGCTTTCTACTGGTTTGATCTGAAATTTCCTCAGGAGAAACGTTTAAGGCTTCGCCTGTATGCGCCTTATCCGACGGCGTCGATTGGATCGACGCCTTACGCTCCTTCTTGGCTTGTGAAGCTACATTTTGAGGAACAGGTACAGACACAGCGACCTCGCGAGGCACACTAGACTGCTTCACGGGGTGCTGCTGCTGCTGCTGCTGAAGTCTCGCCGGTGCCGCAGTCGTACCCTTCTCCTTGACGTTGCTGCCGGCTTTGTTGTGGACACCGTTGCCTGTAGGCGACGCCTGTCCTCCAGCTGCCGGCGGTGCAGCAACTGACGCTGCAGCGTCCCCGCGCGTCTCGCGAACAAGAACGATGCTGTACCGCTGACCAGGAGTGACAACAATGGAGCCCTCTTCGTCCATGGGCAGAAGCACGTGGCCGGACTCTACTTCACGAAGCCCCATCACAGGCGTGGAAAGGCGGTTGCTGCTCTTGCCGCCACCACCGCCGAAGGCATACAGCGGGTTGAAGGTATTGCGTACGTCAGACGGGAGCCGTATGACAAGCTGATCAACGTAAATCACGGACATGTTGACAGCCAGGGACAAGGAGAGGAAAAACAAATATATCGACAAAATAAGAATCAGCGACACCGACCGCTACGATCAAGACGCGCAAATCGCCCAGCCCCTCAAAAAAAAAAGAAATCGAAACAAATATGATGAAGTTCAAAGGGCAGTCAATGATATGGTCCACACCGCTAGGAATAATCACGTCACGTATGATCACGCAAGAAGACCCAGCCATGGAGGCGAGATGGAGGACGACAACAACAAAAAAAAAATGCGCAGATGATGTACGGGTTAGGTGGTAGGAGAAAAAATAAGAGCAAGGGTTCAGAAAAAGATAGGCAGACAAGTACAGAAGTGCGAAACGGGGAAAAAAAAGATAGAGGGCAGAAATCAAAAATCCATGAGAAGTGAAGGAAGAAGACAGGAAACATGAGAAGTGTAACTCCATCAGCAGCAAATAGAGCCCTAGAGAGGGGGATTCACTTTGCGCCAGCGAAACTGAGCCAGGCGAACAGGCCACACAGAGAAAATAAGTAAAGGGGAAGGGAAAACATAGCAGAGAAGATAGACAGTCATCGATATGTTTCCGTCCCGAGCTGTGGGCTCGCTCTCTCTTTATCCCCCCCACTTGTTTGTTTTAGTGATGGAGAAAGCGGAAGGAGATAGAAAAAAAAAAAGAGGAGGCATCACGAGCAGATGGACCACGACAGTAAGGCATCCACCACCTCTGCACGCAGACTAGGGTGCAAGTACGAGATATATATAAAAAAAAAAAGTCGGGAGGGAAAAGGCATGAGATGGCGAACTTTAATACCAAAAAAAAATTTTTTGTAGTCTCTATGGGACTTCGTGCAGTATCCACGTCGCCGCCACGCGTGCGCCTCCCTTCACCACAGTCACCAGCGACTCTCGAGACCTTGCGGTTGACAAATCAAAACTGCTGGGGTCACCTTGTCTTTCTTGATACACATCGCCTGGCCCGGAAGACGGTTTTACCGGCTCCACAAAAAAAGAAGTGGATGTGGGTATTGATAACAACCCAGGGTGCGCTGGCTCGACCAGACATCGTGTGTCGGCCGCCTTGCACCATACCGCGCCCCCCGAGGGCCGTGGTAGCGTCGCCACCCAGCCCTCCACCCCTCCTGTTGGGCCACCCAGTCGAGCCTTCAGTTGCGGTGCAGTTAAAACTCCACGATTGCTACCGTGGCAACCATTCGCCAGAACCACGGTGGAATAAAGCACGTGCTGGGAGTGGAGAGGGGTCGGGGATGCAGCCGTGCTAGAGAACGACGGTGTTGAAGGGTCTTCATGTAAAGGAGAGCAGCCAAGTCGCGGCAACAGCACCTTCCGCAACTGGCGATGGAGTTCCCCGGAAAACAATTGCCCTGTGTGCGTGGCGCTGTGATTTCCGAGGCTGGGGTGCATCCACAGAGAATCAAGGCCGTCGAGAAGGAGAAGCCGTTGCCGCTGCAGCCGACAGGTCCGCTGAGGTAGACTAGCAGATAAAAGCGGGAGAGTTTGTGATGTAGATACGACAGTATCAGGGGAGCGGCGCCGTTTCTGACCCCGCATTGCGGTGGCTGTAAAGCCATGGCACGACTGCGGGTGTATCCGAGAGGCAGGAGGAGCGACAGAGCAGCCCGCGTCATCGCTGAGGCGCTCAAGGAAGTCGAGAAGCTCATTAGGGGAGTGCACCATACAGAAGTGTATGTGCTGCTCGGCGTAGTTTCTCTGCTGCTGCCACGGCCGCCGGCACGACGAATCGAGGTCAGCCGCTTCCCCCTTCCTACCCTGGGCAGAAGGCGAGTCGAAGGGAGCCAGGAGCTCCTCCATCCAGGACCGCAGATCGGACGATGGTGGAGATACTGTAAGTCGGCGGGTTACACCCCCTGCACCAGCACCGCTCACGAGACACACATAAAGATCCCAGTCCTCGAGCACGGTTGCGAGTGACACACTCTCTGAGGGCTGACAAACGCCACGCATTATTATTTCCTTGTTCTGATCGTCATCATTCTCCGTCGACCGCGCCCCATCACCAACCGCACGCGTGCACTCGTTCACCTTCACTGTCCAGGTCGGTGCTCGCCCGAGGTGACCCTGGTACCACTGGCGGTATCCTGTCATGCGCCGCACGTACCCCGCACCGACCCGCCGAAGTATCCACGACTTGCCGGACAGCGGTGGTCCATAAAACTCGTGAAGTCCCCCGACAGGGAGTCCACCGATAACCGACTCGACATTGCACCCGTCGTCGCCGCCGAACACACCTCCACACACACCAGCAACATTCAAGAGGGAGTCGAGCCCAGCAACCGAGGTGGAAAGGTGCTGCCAGGCAGAAAATGCCCCGTGGACGTCTTGGAGGAGCGTCGCTGACTGCCGCAAACATTGTACGCGCGCGCGCGCAGCCCCGTTGCCCGCAATGTCTGTCGTGTCTACTGCACTCGGCATCCGGTCCCCTATAGAGAATACCTGGCAGCGCGTACGCAGGAAAATTCGAATGAATGGTTAATCAATAGGCACAGAAAAAGACAAGTATATATATATATATATATATATAATACTAAATAAGAAGCTCACCCGTAATGGTAGAAAGCACGCCTCGGCGCGTGCACGTGTGGGATGCCGTGGGACAAGTGTGTGTTCTTCGGGAGAAGGGAAGGTTGCAGGATGACAAGGTGAAGAGAGTTTTAAAAAACGATGTGAAGGATACACTACCTGTGTTGAGAAGAAACACACGAATCTATGTAACAGTGGCTTGCAGCGCCGCCTTTAATGCCTGCTTCGCTGAGAGGGGGGACGAGAAAGAAAAAAAAGCATCGCAAAAAAAAAAATTGATAATATAAATAATAATGACAATTTTTTTACAATGCACATGGCTAAAAGAACGCACACCCGCATCGCGCCTCCCACTCCTTTCCCTTTTTTTTTCCTCTCTGCTGCCCCCAACAACGGGCAAGGCGCTTTGTGCACATTTTGCTATTGGAGAAATTCAAACACTGCAATCATACACGGCTTTGCTGCAGGAGATCAAGCGTAACCACTTTTTTTTTTTTTTTGAGATAGTCGCTGGGGGAGCGAAGGTGATGAACAGCGAGTTTCAGAAAGCTATCCAGCCCGCTATTGCAGATAGATGTGTATCTCGTCAACAGGAGACCCCACCCATACTGGTCCTGCGATTTCCACTGGAGAAGCGCCGGGATGTCGGCTGCAGGAAATCATTGACGATTCTAAAAATCCAAGTCAGCGAATGCCCATCTGACATGCACACACTACGGAAGAAAGAAAGAAAAAAAAAGGGAACGGGGACGGGGGCACAACAGAGATGTTAACCAGCAGCTGTGCCCGAGAACCGGCCAGAGAAAAACGAAGCATAAGCAGCAACATCACGTCCCAAGTTCGGCGAATATAAGGAGCAAAAGGGTGAATGCGGAGATGAAGAAATAGATATCACAACCGACTCATTTCGCGTGCGTAAAGACATCCTCACAGGTAAGCGTGTGGTTCGCTTTCCCTCACGTCTCCCATATGCTCCCCTTCGCACTGCCTCTGCGTTGTACATGAAGCGCCTCCGTCCCCGCCCTGGTTCCTAACCGATCGTACAACTTCAATGCAACGCGCGCCAGGACGTAGGCGGTCAAGGATGGGTAAGGCCATATTTGATACGCAACCTGCCAGTCCAGTTGCCCAAAGAGGCCACCAACGAGCAAGACCGCCGACAAAACGAAACACCGGATAAGCTGCATACTCTCCTCAGACCTGTAGCCATCCAGATCAAATTCTTTGAGTTTGTTTTTGTCCGTGTGCGTGCCAACATCACCGCAACGTGCATTCGCAGCTGTTTCCTTGAGGTGAAGGTCATGCAGTGGGGGTGCGATTGGGGCGATGAAAACGTCCACCACTGTGTTCATGGGCGGCTGCATCTGACGGTCGCACTGAAGCGAATTCGTGAGGAGCGCAGCCCACGTCGGGATAGAAATGGGCCATGTGAGGGAGACGACAACGGCAGAGATGAGGGTCATGCCTGCTCGCGACACTGGAAGCACCGGAGCACCTAGTAATAAAAAGATGATATACCATACGACTACATCTGCGAAGATGTGCCTGGAAAAGCCTTTTAAAGCATTCGCTTTGATTAGCATTTTTCCCCCTGGCCAGGTGATACTAGTAAAATAAGTAGATAAGAACTCCCTCTTCAGGAAGGCGTGATGGATCAAATGTACTCGTTTTTTTTTTGTCTTCCGTGACACGTTAGTACCGGTGTGTGTGTGTGTGTGTGTGTGTGTGTGTGTGTATCTGTGTAGGCACGTGTTTCTGTACTACTGTGAAACTAACGTGCCACAAAAAGGAGGATGGGGTGAAAAGCAAAAAAAAAAAGGGGGGGAGCACATTTCGGGGAAAGAAACACAAAAGAACAAAAAAAAACATCTCGGCAAACACACTGAGATGAAAGATCGCACCAGATCCCCCACATTACACCAGATAGACTGCCTGTTGTTGCCCTGGCGTACACGCACGCACAGAGAAAGCCGACGCTTGTAAGCAACCTAAACAGTATACAGCTATGGAGACTGAGTTTGGGCTCTGGGGGAAGGGTTACAGTCATCTGCGCTTCGCTGTAAGTGAGACATCCCCGGAGAGGCGGGGGGGGGGGGGGGGAGCATCGGGTGGTGAACACATCATAACGACGCGCTCACAGACCGAGGGAGGAAAGTACTGCCTGAGCGCCTAAGCAACGTCAAGTTAAAATCCCATGAGCTCACCACCTCCGCGGTGGACCCCAAAAGGCCCACAGGGGCAGGGGGCAGCCGCACCCAAAGCTCTATTATGCGTGAGTCGTTTTAGACTGTCGATCAGACACAAATGAATGAGAAAAAAAATATCGAATATAAGTTTGTCGTCAGGTTGATTGACTCGCCGCAGATGGCTGGAGCCATCGCTGGAGTTGACGCATGACATCCTCAGGTGGGCGCCGGTGCAATGTCGACTCTGTACTTGTAGTTTGTGGCCTTTCCGTATTTGGTTTCTCTCTCGTGGAGGTACGGCTGTCAGGACGGCGTTCACACGCTGTACGCGCAGCGGCGGGTCGTCGACGGCGGCGTTGGTACACGGCTGCATTTGTCATTGAAGCAGTCCGCTCCACCCCTTCCTTTTCCGTGATGAAGGTCTGGATCAAATGTAGATGACTCTCAACACACCGACACCAACGCAGGCTGTGCATCTGAAGCAGAAGCATGCTTGCCGTCTCAGTTGCCTCGAGCTGCACTGTTGCACGGCGACCTTCATGTTCGCACATCCATAGCGCACGCTGGCGCAGCACGGAAACGCCGCTCGCTATCCACAGTCCTTGGGCCTCCACACAGTGCTCGTTATAAACGCGATGCAGCCGCAGCGACACTTCTGTGTAGGTTGGCAGGGCTACCCGCCGCCACCAAAACTGGAGCAAAATGACAGACGCCTGAAACAGCTGATGACGCTGCGCCTCTGCAGCAGCCGCGTCAATGCGCGAGAAGGATGTCAGCGCGTATGGCTCCCTCTGCAAACAATGAGGACTTGAGATATCACCTGCCACAGTCACCGATACGTCTCGCGGCATCGACATCAATTGGGAGTGCAGAGGAGGCGATTCAGTCCCCAATCCTCGGCTCGAGCCGGACTGCAGACGGCTCAGGGGCACAACACCTTTGCATGGTAAAGGCGAAGGGTTAGCACGCGCGTTCGGCGCTGCAACGGGACCTGGGAGCCCACGCGGCTCAGTTGCCCGCTGCAATGCCTGCCGCCACTTGGCATTTGCTGAGTCACCTCCTCCCCTGCCTGCACTGCTCGCCGTCGCCTCTTGGCCCTGCCCTTTTTCGTCTCGCCTCTGCGAGCCCTTCGCGTCGCGAGCAACGAACTCCTCAAGGAAAACAGTCTCCCACATGTTCGCCTCGGTGTCCTGCTCCATGTTGTGTGGCAAACGCTGCCGTCGCAGTTGTGACATCTTGACGCACTCATCGTCGCGGTACTGTCGTTGCATTTTTTGAAGGCGCATGTCGTGGGCTGTCCTTTCCACTGGTGAGGTATAGGTGTCGGTGTCCAGGTCCATTGCATTGGCCTCGATTCGGACCTGGCGAGTTCTTCTGCTGCTGCTGCTGCTGCTGCGAGAGAGAGTGAAATTCTCCCCTGGTGGCGCCTCGCCAGGGCTGAAGGGGAGCGGAGATTGCGGTGTGCGCTCAAGGGAAGCGGACGGTCTGCATGGCGGCAGAGCAGCAGTATTGCTCACCGCGCAATGCGAGTTCTCCAACACATTAGCGGGGCTTGGAGCAGACATGTTTGGAGAGTGGGATACTGTAGGCGTGGATGTACCGTCACACGGGTGATGAGACGCGAGTGTCGGTGTCGCCCCTTCAGCGTAGGGCTTACCAATAGAAAGCAGCCTGCCACTGCTACAGGAAAGACTGGGTGGGCTCTGCAGCAATGGAATTTGGACTGCGCTTGGCTCCGCAATTGTCAAATTTCCCGTCACCGCTGTGAGTTGTGTCACGGCGCCAATGGGCAGACCAGTGTCCTGAGGCGTATGACCATGAAGTCTGCGGAACGTGCGGGGGCTGCGCACTACGCGCAAACAGAGGTTTTTCACGTGATGGCTGTGCAGCTGCTCGAAGCACAGGTGTGCCAACGTGGACTGGAACCGACGGAACATATCATCACGAAGGCACAACTCATGCAGGGCAACCTCAATGCACTCAGCGTGGTGCTGGTTCACGAGGCGCTCCGCAACGAACAGAATCCACAGCCTCCCGGACTGATATGTGTCCCTTAACTGCGCCATCGCCCTCAGTCCCACATAGGCATACTGCTGAATCATAAAGGATGTGTAGAGCACGCGCCACCTCTGCAGCACAGCCTCCTCCACTGCAGGGCGGCAGCGGCGCAGATAGAACTGACAGAACTGGTGCTGCACTTGCATCCGATGACGCGCAGCAGAGGCACGCAGAACGCGCTGAAGAAGGCGGGTTGACTTCTCGACTAGGTGACTCCACACGTCCCAAAATTGACGGCGCGTAGTGAGGGAGTTTACGTCCAGGAGGGAGCTTAGATGACGACGAGCGTGTGGCGGCTGCCGCAGCCACCAGTGATAGCCACTAAAGCGGTAGCGACGAGCCAGGTACACGCGCGTTATGGCGCCAACACCAATACGGTACAGCTCGGCTGCTGCCCGCGCCCGACGCTGCTGCCGGCGCTCCCTCCAGGCTGTGAGATAGCGACGTACAAGCTGTTGCACACGCAAGCTTTCCAGGAAACCCTTTTCTTCCTCCAGGCGATAAAGCATGCGGAGTGTGTGGATCTGACAGCCCCGAAGTTGTTCTGACGAGAAGGACGATGAGGCAGAGGAGAATACCGCAGCGTAAGTCTTTGGTAGTGGGCCATGCGGCGTCTCTTTATTCCACATAGCCTCACCGGAGGTATAGTCTTGCACAGACCCCACCCCATCCATGAACAGCCTCATAGGCCCCTCCTCGTCCACCACCACGCCTAGACTTCTTAACATGGTGGCGATAAAAGTGAGGGCACGCGGGAGGCGGCACCGCACTGCCGTAGAAGATGCCCTTCCAACAGCAGTACTTTGGGTTATGCCGGCACCATTTACCTCGCTTGAGGTGAAGGGTGTACGTACGATGGGGGTATCTGCCACTGATGCATATGTGTCCACCCCAGTACTGTCGCTTTTGTGCTCATCCTCATTCCAGCCGCCAAAATTGCCATCGCCTGCTCTCCCATCGACACAACTGTTTCTTCCTGTGCGACTGGCGAAGAGCGAGGGTGCCACCGGCCACGCAGACGATTGCAGGAGGATCTGTCTCAGCACGAGCTCGGTAACGTCGCTAGAGCCATTGGAGCTCAAAAGTTGTACGGGAAGCGTCACACTAGTGGTAGAGGAAGAGCGAAGCTGCATCGTGATGCTGAGACTCTGCAGCAGCAGCCTTCGCGCAGTCGTGTATTGGTATCGAAAAAGCAGCATACACGCCATATTATTGAGGGCAACCGCGTATTGGTACACAGGGACGTCTCTTTCAGCGTCAAGTAAATCCTGTAGGGTGACGGCAGCGCTATCCAGAAGATGCCTGACCTTCAAACTTTGTTGACACAGTAACTCTCGCAGATGGAATCCGGTGGTGAGCTTGTCAATCGTGTTATGCTGACGAGCCCTTTCTACGAACGTGAGCATTGACTGTCGACTCAACGAGTACCGGCGCTGCGCCTGACAGCAGAACAAAAAGGCAATGCTGTTGAGGACACTGCACAGTGCGTGCTCAAGACGATCAGGTGTCGTTTCGGAAGCCTCGAGGCCCGTATGTGCCGACCTCAGATGAGGCGGTCCTTTCCCGTAGACGGTGCCGCTACCGCTCCATGTCTGGGATGTAGAAATCCATGGCTGGTATGAGGCGCATCCACTCTTGAGCCCTCTGGTAACAGAATCACCGACACACCGGCTAGCCTGCGCTGCCTCGGCACCTGCTTCATCGACCACACCTTCACGCACCGCGTTGCTAGCGATGAAACCACTCGCTTGCATCATAGAAGAGAGGGACTGCGACATTGCCGTCCCCAACACGTCCCAGTGCATGGACTGTCGACGCTGAGGCATCACCTCTTCATTTTTCGACTCACCCTCGATGCTTTTGACGTTCAATACCCCTTTCAGATGGTAGAGCATGCTTCGCTTGGCACGATAAAACTCTGCCTTTGCCTGCTCCCACGTTTTCGTATTTTGTAATAGGAGAAAGCCAACGTCACCGGCGGCTATCGCCGCCTCTGTACTGTGTTCGCCATACGCGAGAACAATAAGCTCCCGACGAAGGGAGCAGAACATCACAGCACGCGAGAAGCTTTCATTAGGGGTACGTTGTGCATCTGGCAACATCATGTGCCGTGTCAGAAGTGCTAGAAGTGTTGCGTAGAGATCGACGCACTGAACAGAGCGCAGGTAGTAGTTTTTTCCTGCTGTTGTGTTATTCGCCAGCCTTGCTGAGCTGGATGATCCAGAGCCCACCAGGGGAGAGACATCAGTATCCTCATTGTAGCCAGTGGGAGACAGCGGTGTGTCTTGTCGGAGCAAATTCGTGAAAGACATGCCCGCTCCCGTGTTTCTATGGGGTTCGATAACCCCCACAGGGACAGCAGTGGCGTGGCGCTGCATGGTCGGTGGTAACGGCGGAGCATGTGGCTGTGCCCCACTGCTGCCAGCAGATGCTGCGTTAGCCACAACCGCGAGCGCTGCAACCCGGATCGGGGCCATTGGACGTAATGTCATGTCGCTGATACACTGCCCACAAACACCACCTGGACGCGAGGAGCCAGAATGCAGAGAGGAGGACTGGCGTCGCGCAGATGTGTGAAACGGATGTGTCGATGAAATAGCCAACGGGTCGTCTTCGGTAGGGCTAATACTCAACAGACCTCCCGTGAGCACATCCAGATCCGCAACAGCCGCCTCTAATGCCATCGTAACCCCCGCAGCGGTAAAGTGACGCGCTATCGTTGCCAGTACACCAATTTTGTTTCGCAACAAGAAGCCGCAAGCGGTGCTGCTGCCACACACGCTTTCTGTGCACTCGGTTAGGTGCCACATCGCAGATAAGGCCTCGCTTAGGTCAACTTGGGCGTTAAGGATGCACAACCTCAGATAGACAGATGCCTTGAAGCAAACAGCAGTGCGGGTATCTTCTCCGGTAAAACCTGGAACCAGCGCCCCATCGCAATCGGCACTGTCACATCCCCCCGCCGCTTTATTGCGTTGCCGCTCGGCGAGCGGAAATTCCCAACCGCTGCGTTGAACAAGAGGTCTGCTTCCGCTTTCTGCACGACACAACACAGCATCGCTCAGCTGATCTGAATGGTTAATGAAATCAAAGTCCTCCACAATGGGCCAGCCACGACAAGCGATCCGAACATCCGCTGCGTGCAGCTGTATAAAATTCCCCATGTACACCATGTGCGGGCTACGCTCCCTCCACCCCGGAGTCATTCCGCCGCCTCGCCAGTTGCTGCACCCACTCAGTGCCCCGCTTTGAGTACAGGAGGCGACAGTCACGCCCACCTCACATTGTTGCTGCGCGTACTCAAGCGCACCTTCGACTGTGCCGCTACGCAAACACAGCGGCAGCTCCAGTGTGGTGCCATATACCGTAGTGCGGATCGGACATGCTTGGAACATCCACTGCGGTTGCCTAGCCGCTGCGCTACGTGCCCTACACCTCCGCTCGTACGAATCACTGCTGGCAGAGGCAAGAACGGGGGTTAATGCTCGCAAAATATCTGCCCCGCAAAAACCTCCATCCACGTCAACGCACGTCCTCCGCAGCACCAGCGGAATTCCAATCATTTCCTGGAGACACTGCAGTGACCAGCCCGGAAAGAGGTCCTGGGCATCTACATGAATGCTTTCCTCTTCGGCAGCCGAGTACCAATCCGGTGTGGAACTGTTGAACCGGGAAAAATTGACGCCTCGCTCTCTCTTTCGCGGCAAAGACCCGGCCGAAGGTGGGGCTCCGGATAGAGCTGTATCCCCGGCGTTGCGAGAAGACCAGATACTCCCACCACTACCAAGGCCCACCGCCCTACCCACGGTGCTATTGACACGATGCCTCCGCCGAGACATTACTGAGACCTCCTTATGAAGCAGCTGCCACTCACTTGCCTTCTCACCGTCGCTATAAGGCTGCACAACGTACTGCTCATTCACGGCCAGGAGCAACGCTTCGAACATTTCGGGACGAAAGACAACGCCCCCCAAGGCGGGGTTGAAGGCTGGATAGCCACTGCTCTCAGCGGGAGTGTTCCCGGCTGCCAGAAGCCGACTAGCACCCTCCATGAGAGGGCGACTGGAAGAAAGTGACGGAGAATCACCCCCTCCCTTTCCCCACAGCTGTGCAAAAGAAGCACCCTCCCCGTCGCTGCAGCTGAGGCCTGGGGTAGCCCCACCTATTCCGGGGCCTGTTGTATGGGTCCTGCAGTTTCTGTTGCTTGTGTTGCCCGTCCCTGCGGGT
>CM007317.1:415598-488089 GCA_000333855.2 Endotrypanum monterogeii | reverse complement strand
CTCTCATGAATGATGTACGTGCGGTTGCTCTTGACCTCACAAGCATGCTTTAGTCTTCCCCTAGAAACCAGGTGGCGTGTGCCCGTCAACGGCGGCAATTTCAGTGATAAGAAAACGGTATCAGCGCGAATGGAGAAAAAAAGGATTCGGCTACGAAAAGTGGAGAGGAAGGCGGTTGTCTGGTGATAGTGGTGGTGGAGTCGGGGAGGGACGAGGCGCCGTAGATAATTCTAGCGCCCCGCTGCTGCAGTCGTCTACTCGCCTACTTCTCCCTCTCCCTCGCTTGGACGCTGCGGGCAACCCCTAGATCGCCGAGCGGGCGACTTCCCTGACCTTCGCATCCTCGCACTTTTGCTCGAGACCAAATCGACGATCAAGTCGGTCCTCCAGGTCGGGAATACGAAGCTTCTTCTGCACAGCAGCAGGTAGAAGCAACGTGATGAGGGAGTTATACGTGTGGGTAAAAACGTCAACCGCGTGAAGCACAAACAACAAACTGCGCAGCACCAATGTGCGGTATCCACCCGAGAGCCATGCGTACGACTCCGGGGGTAGCCCCACCTATTCCGGGGCCTGTTGTATGGGTCCTGCAGTTTCTGTTGCTTGTGTTGCCCGTCCCTGCGGGTGTGACAGTGAAGACGCCGTTCACAATGCGCCGGAGTGCATCGAGTAGCGGAGACCCGAGCTTCTCAAGGTCTGCCTCGACGAAGTCACGCAAACGATGACGCGCAGCGGTGGTGTCGATACCTGGATTGCCAAGCGCATCGCCCGCTGCTGTGCCCATCTGTTTCTCAGACGCTCCCTCGTGTCTTTTGTCAGTAAGACGGACGTCGTCACTCGGTGTCCCTGCAACATTGCCGCCAAAAAGTGAGACCTCAGCTCCATCATCATGCGGCGGCATCGCCTTTGGGTCGCGCATTCGACAGCTGTCTGTCCCCTCCACGCGTCCTGCTGCAGCAGCACCTGGGGCATCGGCCGCCACCTGCGATACCGCCGCGCAGAGGGCCTGAAACCGATGCAGCCAGTCGGGAGTTCGACGGACGACTGCGTGCCACTCTTGATAAATAAGGTGCTTTGTCGCGCGTGCCATGAGCTCACCGACCACGGCTTGGATGCATCGTCGACACTGAGCCAGGCGCGCTTCGGTGTGTGGTGACAGGGAGCCGTGGCGGTGAGCCGTTCGCACGGCCCGGAAAAGGGTCTGCTCTTCGGTGCGCAGCAAGTCGAGAATCGCATACACGTACGTGCCATAGCGCACACCGTGACGGTGGCAGAGAGTAGACAAAAGAATAGGGGGTATCCTATGCCCATATTGCGGCGGAAGGTCGCCACCACTGCCGCCCACGGCCTCGCTGGTGATGGTCGGGCTGTTGGCGTCGAAGCTGGTTCGTTGCATGCTCGCTGGCATCGCATGGAGTCCATTGGCACCGCTCACCAACCCGTTCAACATCTGATGAACCATGATTCGCAGCTTCGACTGTAGTATAAGCTTGTTGGGGCCCATCGCCCGCTGCGCACACCCATTCTCGGAGAGATACAGCTCCCTTCGCGGCACACGCGCCGCCTGCCAGGACCTCCGACTGTACCACTGGTAAAGGCAAATGGCACGAGCATCAATAAAGTACCACCGCGCGTCAGCACCGATGGCCAACGTGAGCTGCAGCCCGCCTTTGCGTCCGAAAAGATCGTCTTGCCCAGCCGTGCCGGTGGCAAGTGCAGGGGGGCCGACCTGATCAAAGCCACTTGCCGCAGAACCTGCCAGCGACGTGGGGGCTCCGTGAAAGACGGAGTTTCGTCGACCGCCACACGCCCCACCGGCGCTTCCCGAATGCTGCGGCAAAGTGCCAGCGTCAAGACCAAGCGTCGGTGCTGCACCGGCGTAGTACTCGTTGCTGGCCGGTGAGGGATCGAGCTGCCGTAACAGCGACCGACAGACAGACCCCTCTCCTAGCACATTGCCGATACCCCCGACCTCGGTATCACCGCATGTTGCGGCCAACGCACCACCCGCCGACACAGGCTGCCCAGAGGAAACAAATCTGGTCGATGCCTCTCCCCTGCCACCCTCTACCCGATCCAAAGGCCGCATCAGCCGTAGGGTTGCGCACAGGCCGCAAAAACAGTGCCACGCCATCCCCACTGCATCCCACCCGTGCCAGGGGCCGCTCACCGGCGCCAACGACATGCATAACACCGGCACCCCCAAGACCTCCATCCCAAGAGTCAGCGGCACGCAAAACTGTGAGAGCGGCGCGTTTACCACAGCGTGCAGCGCGTCGACGTACGCCCGAACCTCTCGCACTGTGTTCCAGCGCAGCAAACATATGCCGTGTGCAGAATCGTAGCAGCAAGTGCTGCTAAGCCGCACGAGATGCCGTGAGGCCAATGTCTGGTCCTCGAGGTCAGACACCCACGCTGTCACCACATCCACCATCACACCGGAGAGCTCGTGCAAGAAGGCGTTCCACGGCTTACGAAACTCCTCATCGTATTTCTCGGGTCCCCAGTCTCGACGAAAAATCGTGTAGGAGGCAGCGCTATGCGTGCTTCTATTGGCTGCGCTCTGGGGTGACATCCCCGCACTCGGGTTATTACGGCTACCGCCCAGACTATAGGTTTGCCGCTGCTGCGGCGGGACTTGCTGCAAGCCTCCGGTATCATCGTCCTCAAGCATCGATGGAGTGAGCGAGGAAAGATTCGTCCTGAATGCCGTCGGTCTCGAGCGCTGGGGCGCAACACCAGACGACGGGCGACTCTCATCGCCACCTGCCGCGAGGGAGACACTTCTCGATGAGCGCTGCGGCGGCGGCTGCATCGCGCCCTCCCCGTTGCCAGCGGGAAACGACGGTGCCGGCGTGCTTGTTGACATTGGTGCGGCTGCCTCCGCGTCGCTGGATGCATAATGCTCACTGCCTCGCAGCGTTTGCGCTGTAAAAATACTGCGCTTGTTTTCTACCTGGGCGATATACCGCTGGTGTGTCTCTCGGGCCGTGGCGGTGTCGCTGTACATCCTGCACACCATGAAGTACTCCGACAAGAGTAACGGGCTGTTGGAAAGTTGAAGGCGCTGTCTCATGCAAGAGAGCGCCACGTTGGCATCCCGCACTGTGTACATGGAGCCTGTGTGGCAGTGACGTGGTTAATGTCTGAAGCAAAAGGAGAAAAGAACAAGAAAACGAAGTGACAACCGATGTGGGCGTCGCCTCCCCCGGGCCACGGAGGCGCGGGCTGCAGAGAAGCGGACCTACAACAAGAATAAAAAGTATATATATTACACACCGACGACAAATCAAAATAGTGCACCGCAGGAAAGCACGAAACCTGCGGGGAAACCAAGCGGGAGAGAAAGAGGGGGGAAGGGGGGGGTAGGGAAGGCAAAAAGGAACTGAGACACAGATTCGGCTCCTCACCGTATACGGTTTAAAAAGAATAATCACATGAAGCAACTCCTTCCGGGACCTCAAGAGGCGGATAGTATAATAATGAATAGAAAATGAAACGAGCTGCAAAGGGTGGGGGTCACACAAAAAAGTGCTCCGGTGTCGGCGACGCAGCCGACGCCAATGGGACTCGCGAGGAGGCTGATGAGCTGTCTTAGGATGGATGAGAAAAAGGAAAATGACGGATATGGGGAGAGAGGCAGGGGGGGCGAAGGTAAACGCGCACAGAGGCGCGCAGCGGCACTGCTATACTGCACAGTATACGAAACGGGCTATAATGGTTGTATGCACGAGAGAGCGTTGCAAGAGGGAAGAAAAGGCAAACCAGACAAGAGGCTCCGGGGATGCCGAACAGGAGTTCTCCGCACAGCGTTCAGTTGCAGGGGGTAATGTCAGCACACGGCAGCGAGGGGGGAGAGGGGCAGTGGGTGAAAGGAAAGAGGACGCACGTTGTATCGAAGAAGAGCATCGTTTGGCGGGGGGAGTGGCATTTCGCTGTGTGCGTGTGTGTGTTCACACCACTACGCTGCGGCGCTGACGGTGTTCGCAGGGCACCCGTCACCCTGGCCAGTGGTAATTATGGCCAGTGGATACGGCGCGGCACAAGCATGTCTGCTCTATCTTCCATTTGGTTTTCATCTTATTTTGTGATGCACTCAACTTTGCCAGCACGACTCCGCTGTCGAGGCGAAAGGCGAAAACAATCAAGCACGCACGGGGGGTGAGGCACGCTCACGCCAGCTAAATAAAAAGAGCGGGACAAGCTGCCCGCGTTATTCCTCACCCACTTCCCTTCGTAGACCCCCACGTAACAAATAAAAACGGAAACCAGGTCACCTATGTATGTGAACCGCAGGCCCTCACAACGAAATCGTCAAGTCCCTACACCTACAGACACTGGTAGAACCACTAGGTTTGTGTCGAGCACGCAAATGGCGAAACACTAAAAGAGAGCCTGAAATAGCCGCTGCACCGACGCCGGTACCAAAAAAAAAAAAGGATGGGTATCGGCTACTGTGTGTGTCTGTGTATGTGTGTAGCACCACGAATAGAAGAAATGCGGCCACCGCTGTGTGGTGGAAACTAGCTGAAAGCGGCTTTAGAAGAGAAAGCGTGAGGCTTACGTGCAAGTCTCACGCAACTCACTCAACTGATGGCTTTCGTGCATCATCGCTGTGCCCATGCTGGGCCTCCTGTTTGACCGTGTCAAAGTAGAGGGGTCGCTTTGCGTACATCTGGTTGACCAACGCCATTCGCTGTAGCTGGCGCAGCTTATCGCGCCCTTCCCTTGCTAAAAACTTCTTCTGCTCTTCCTCTGGGAGCTTCGCGACGGCGGCAAAGTCGTCCTTGACGTGCTGTACAAAATACTGACGGAAGTTGTAGTCGCGAAATCCGCGGGCCGTCCGAATCATCTGCCCGCGAAGACGGTCGATGGACCCCTGCAGCGTCTTTGCAGCTGCCGGCATCTTGCTTCCCACCCCGCTGGCTTCGCGGTGACCTGGTTCACAAACGATACAAATTGGCAAACACAAGGGTACTAAGAGGCGCTCTTATAAAACTGCTGTCAGCAAGGGGCTTTCACAGCAGCAATGGCGCTTTTCGGCAGAAAAACTGTGGTGCTGTAACTCTGGGAAGTAATATGATATGCGCAGATACACAGACTTGAGCGAAAAGACACCGTCCCGTGTGGCGCGGCGGTGTCATCGTGAGAAAGAGAAGGGAAGATAAAAAAAGGGGGAGAGAATCACCCCAGACCTGTCACACAGGGTCACCATCGAGTGACCATGGTCACTACATGATGATGACGTGGGAGCATTACAGCTACGGCGCAGTTCTGCTGTTACCCGTCATAAAGAAATGCAAAGGGGCACGGGGGTGATCAGAATAGGCTCACAGTGATCCTGCACCCGAGGCAATAGAATTAGCTCAGCCACACACATCAGAGCATTCTGTGAACGATTCTGCAATTGCGCTTAAGGTCGCCTTAGTGGCATTAACCGTTGTCCTTACCAGTGCGTGTGCGCAGTACCACACATACACATCCTGAGGCACAAACACACCTATCCCCATCTTCAAATCAAAGGAGAACTTTCTAAAGATTTCCTGTCGATCACAGCGCGCGTGGCTCGCCAAGCAGATCCCCCTAAGTCATGCGAGCCTCATCGCGCAAGTACTCGCCAATATCGACTTCATGGAAAAGCACCTGAGAGTTCATTTCACACTTTCGGCATTCCAATGTGCTTTGGGCCGCAACACCAAAACCTAAGGGGATGTCGCCCATCGAAAAAACAGCCACTTTCTGGTACTTCGGTGTCGACTCCGTGATACGACCAAGACCTGCACGACTTACATTTCCGCCATACAGAAACTTCTGCTCCTGGTTCGGTTTCACCCAAATCTTGAAGAGTGAGTACTGAGCGATGTACTCGAGCGCTGTCACTTGAATGCGTACGTTTCCATTGTGAGTAACCTTGGCAAAGAGAACACCGATCCCCATCAGATTGGCCTTCGAAACACAGCTCGCAAGTTTTGCAAGGCGCAGAGGCATGTACCAAATTCGGTTCTTATGAAGGCGAAAGACGTGCTCCTCCTCGCCTTTTCGCTCCAGCAAGTGAGTTGTGTTTGGTCCTATGTACTGCGCTAACTTGTCGAAGAGCTTTTTCGTCTCCTCATCGGTTAGAGAGCGCATTTTATCCGGTAAGATATAGTAGGGGGAATTATTCACGCTGTGAACGACAGCTTTGCATATGGCGAATAGTCAGGAGTGAAAAGTGGCAAGGAAGAAAAATAGTGACGTTGGGTGCGAAGAAGCGTGAAAAGTGGATAGCGGAGAAAAATAAACGCAAACTGGAGACCTCCTCATTGAAACAGACGCGGATGAAACGGTGATCAAACCCCTCTGATTCCGAGGAGGCACATGCATCGCCGCTGTAGCTTCGTACCACACGGAGGAGCCAAGACAAGAACCATCGAAGCCAGTGATCTAGTTGTTCGAGCAGAGGTCAACACAAGTACAGCACGCCATCCTTACATAAGCACACAGTTGCTCTGATTCGCACGAGCCTTTTCCAGTTCGAGTTGTGCCTTTGATGCACTCACCAACGCCTTATCTACGTTGTAATCGATCCTGTCCAGCATGGTTCCTTGGTCTACTACCATTGTGTGCAGATCTTCAAACATGCCCTGAATCTCTTGAATGCTCCTCACGATATCTCCGACCTCTTTGCTCGTCTGCTCGCGACGCATTTCCTCGACTAGAAGCGAGTGTATATCTTGCTCTGCGAAGCCCATCCCCAGAAATTGCGCTGCTCTTTCTTCGTGCTGGACAGTTTCGTATGCAGTATCGCTTCCGATCCTCATGTACTTGTTCGATTTTTGCTCTCGCCGGCGCAACTGCGCGCCAAATAGTTCCTGGGCAGATTTAAAGCGAAGAGCGAGATCCTTGAGGCGAGTTGTCAGCTGTGCTTGAATGTTCCTCACAATACGCACTTCTTCTTCGGAGTAGGTGTCTTTGAGTCGTGTGCTGACAACAATAGCATGCTCCAACATCTTGAGGGAGGACTGAATATCGGTCGTCAGCTTCTCCACCGAGATTCTCAGCCGGTCCTCCTCGTCTTTGCTGCGGAACCTCGGCTCAAGGAAGACAGTGTGCACCGAGCTGAGATGATCTATTTGATGTGAGAGCAACAGTGCGTTCTCTTCGAAATCGGATGGAAGTCTGCTCCAAAGGGGAACTATAAGCAGCTGCTCTGTTCGCTGCCGCAGTTCATCGGATTCAGCACTGCCACATCTTGAGCGTATAGCGGCGCGCCGCTCAGCAAATTCGACAAAACGATCCCTGACTGTCAGCTCTGCGATTCTGCTTGGCATTTCGCTCCTAGAAGTAGCCTAGACAACAAAAAGGAAAGAGTTATGAATAATTGAAAGGCACACAGCACAAGAGTTCACGTATAAGTTGACCCTATTGTGCTGAAGACAATGCATTCTCATTCGTAGAAAAGATAGCCGGCGATTATTGTCTTCGGAGTTTTGTACAAGGCCCTCAAGCACTGCGAAGCCACTGGTGAGTAAAACCAGGCAGCAGGGTAACGCATCGGTGCCTCGACAAGAGGGTAGCACTCTACGGGGGAGGGGGTAGCAATAATGATTTAAGGTACAGAGTCCTATAGGATACGCTTTTGCTACCAGGCTGAAGTGTTGAAAGAAAACAATTTATATATTCACATATATATATATACAAACACATATACGTATATATATATATTTATTTATTTGTGTGTGTACAAATATATATTTATTCATGCATGCATATACGTGTGCATATATAAAAGGTCTCTGTCACAAGGTGGCCAGGGGGCGATGCTTCAGGTCCATGATGGTGATCCGCTCGGCTTCAGGCATTCTCTTCCAAAGACGCTTACACGCCCCTAGAGAACGCATGCCAGCAAGCGAATATGAAAAAAAAACCTCCGGGCCACTTTATCAGGGGGCAAAAGAGAGCGAGGGAAATCACAGGACAATTCTAGTGAAATACAGTGAAAGAAAATTATTGAAGGACGCTGACTTACATCCATTCATTCAAGTGAACGAGCCAGGGACAAGAAGAAAAGAGGGTGAGTCATTTGACGGTGTGTAAAAAAGTCGATGTGAAGGGGGGAAAAGGAAAACAGACAAACACATTTTGTGCTGTCATTCGTCAGTTCAGAAGGATACGGGTATAGTGACACGGGAATCTTCTAGTTCGGTTGACATCAGAGAAGATACTCTTTCAGTTTTAGCAGCCTCTCAGCTGCCTCAATCAACTCGTTCCGTGGTTTGCAACATGCAAAACGTACATAATTTTCGTACAGTGGTTTGCTGCTTTCACTGCAAAAAGCGGTCACAGGAATGGCGCAAACACCAATGTTCTTGGTGATCCAGAGACAGAATTGCCAGTCCTTGGACTGCGATGTGTTGGAGGCATCGTAGTAGTGCTTGGGGTCCACTTTTTCTATATTTGCAAGAACGAAGAATCCACCACTGGGCTTTACCGGGGTAAGACCGCACGCAGCCACCATATTTGACACCAGCTCCACGCGTGCCGTGTACTCGTCGCGCAGCGTGTCATAGAAGCCATTTTCCTCCGCCATCGCCATCGTCCTGGCAATGGCGATCTGAAATGGTGTAGAGCAGCAGAAGGTCTGGTAGGCAACAATTTGTGCAATAGGCGCAGTCAGCCGAGCGCAGCCCACAGCCCAACCAACCTTCCACCCAGTGCATGAGAAAGTTTTGCCCGCACTGCAAAGAATAAGTGTGCGCTCCCACATGCTGGACAATTGTGCGATAGAGATATGTGGTTTGTCGAAGGTGAGATGCATGTAAACCTCGTCTGAAATGACGACGACATCAAACTGATTGGCCACTTCTGCGATCATTTGGAGTTCCTCCGCGCTCCAAACCTTTCCGGGAATATTTTGAGGCGTGTTAATGAGGATGAACTTGGTCTTATCACTAACAACACCAAGCAGCGCCTCACGGGTCAGCTTCCAGGAATCAGCCGAATGCGTGGAGGGCTGCAGCGAGACAAATTTGGCCACGCCACCCGCGAGAACGACGTCCGGGTAGTATGCATCGTAAAACGGCTCGATGAGAATGACCTCATCACCGTCGTTGAGAAAAGCCTGAAATACGGCGTTGAGGGCCTGCGTCACGCCGTTGGTAACCACCACGTTTGAGGGCTGAATCTCACGGGAAAGTTGTTTCGAGTAAGTTTTGCACAGCTGACTGACGAGCTCTAGGTTCCCACGGGTAGGACAATACTGGTGAGCAAGAGGGACCTGTTCGCTGTTCTCAACGACTTTCTCGAGGCTTTCCAGCAGAAAAGTCGGAGGGGCAAACCCGGGATAGCCTTGGCCTAGATTTACTGCCTTACACTGGTTGGCCAGCGGTGTCATCTGTTCCCAGATGGTGGTGGTCAAGAGGCCGTCGATACGCCGAGCTGGGGTGCACTTGGACATTGCGGAAGAAGCAAGGGTGTATAATGCAATCGGAAATACTTGAATGATAGCAAACACTGCTGATGGAGGAGGCGTGTGTGGGCGTCAGGGTTTGAGTGCGAGCGTTGAAATTGGGGAGGGAGATGGACAGTGAAGGGGGAGAAGGGGCGGCGGTGGTGCCTCCCAAAGGGGTAGCATATCCAGTGGATTGGGCAAGAGATGTGTTATAAATTATTTCTCCCCCGGGGCGGTGGAAGCGTTTGGGGGCCGGGGGGGCGCGATGAGTTTGTGCGGGGAACAGGGGCGCCGGCACCGCGAGGTTGTTCGGCAGTGGCGGCGTGCTTTCTCTGGGGATTTTGATACTAGACGGTCGGCTGGTGTTTCTTCGCTAGGGTGGTGTGGGGGTGGGGGCGGCCTGTTTTTCCGGGGGTGGTGTTTGCCGTGTGGCGTGCTGTGTGTGGTGGTGGGGGGGGGTTCGGTGGGGCCGGGGCACCGGGCCGTCCCCCTGGCGCCCGGGGCACGCGCGCGGCGGGGTGGCCGGCCGGGGAGGGCTACAAGGGGATGGGCAGAGGCTCGTCAAACACCGCGTCGGTGCGCACAAACGGTTGCTGGAGGAAGTTTTCGTGGATCTTTTGGTGCGTGCCATTGCGGACTCGCACCTGCCCCTCGGCCACGCGTGCGACAACGTTGCGCTGGAAGAGCTCACCAAACAGAGTTTTTGCCACGACGCTTGTGCTACCAATCGGCCTGTCAGTGTCCGACGGCTGGGGCTGAAAGGGCGCCGCGCCGTACTCATGCGGCTGCCGCCTCCACTCCGCGTAGTGTGGGGCTGGCCGCTGGGCCTTGCAGAACTTGTATGTGGTTGCGTCCGCGTTCTTTTTCTCGCGGAATAGGGGTGGCGCTGGGTTTACGGCGGCGGCATGTGTCGCTCGCGCGCCGCCAGCTAGATCGGCAGCGTCGAGTCGGGAGCTGCGCGAGAGCGTGGTCGGCATGTGGAAGCTCCTGACGTGCTTCACAAGGCCCCGTGCGGTGTCGGTGTGTCCTTCATCGGCCCAGCAAACGCGTTTGCGCGACGGCGCTTCCATCGGTTTTGGTGGTGTCAATGCCGCTGCTGCTGCTGCCGCCGCCTCGGCCGCAATGATATCGACAAGTGCGTCACCTTCTTCGACGGTGTCGATGGTTATTCCATCGGCCTCGACCGCCGCCGCCTCATCTGGAAAAAAGTCGCCCTCGACAAGGTGTGCGTGGTGCGTGTCGAAGGCAGCCAGGTCGGCTTCCAGCACATCTTCCGAGCCATCGTCCGCTGTCGCTGGCGAGCTCGGCTGCAACTCCTCAACGTTCATGAGGTTCGCTTCAAGCCGCGTGGCGAATCGAGTTGACAGGTAACACAAACTACAGAGGGAAGTGGGGGCTACAAGGCGTCCTTCGTCCCGGCGTCGATCGTGTCATGGTGCCCCAAGGGCGAGTTGTAAGCGTGTGAAGGGGAAAAAGGACAGAGGGTTATGTGGCAGCATTCTCGCAGCAGGCTACGGGTATAGAAACCTACCAAAGGAGTTGCCATGGCACATGTTCTGATTCAGGCGGTGTAATGCGTTGTGGGTGTGCAAATGAAAATCGCAGGCGCTTTACTGAATACATCCTCCCCTCTGCGCGACGTGTCAGCAGGTACTGACGTGGTCGGCGGCCGCTGCACGTCACCACGGGAGGCCCTTCTTGTTTCTATTTTTTGTTGTTGTTCGTTCTCTTTCCACACATCAGAAAATACTGGCGAGGAAGTAAACGTTCGCGTGGCACACAGAGCCCCGCATTCTCCTCAAAGAGTGAGACAGCTTGGATATGCACGCCGCGGAGATTTAAGATAGGATATAGACGACCGTGTTTCCAGACGACATACGAGGGTATATT
The DNA here is from genome assembly GCA_000333855.2 of Endotrypanum monterogeii. Classification (NCBI taxonomy): domain Eukaryota; phylum Euglenozoa; class Kinetoplastea; order Trypanosomatida; family Trypanosomatidae; genus Endotrypanum; species Endotrypanum monterogeii. The sequence continues at coordinate 476,769 of CM007317.1, read as the reverse complement.
CGTCGATACCACACGGTGGACCCCACATTCTTCACGCAGAGCAGATCAGCTCATGGTGCAAAGTGAAGCCAGTCAGAACACACTGTTTAGGAGATGCACGCGTGCGTGGGTGGAGGGGGAAGGGGGGAGAGCAAGGCGCAGGGCCCGCTAAAAAAGTAGTCGTCGTCTCCAAATAAATGGGGTGCAATCGCGGGGAAGTGGGGCGAGCAGAAAAGACCCCTTTGTCAAGCAGGTGTCGTCGAAAAAGATGAGGCGGAGAGAGTGGGAAGTATTTCGTGCAGGACCGTAGGGTATGGAGGGATCTTTTGCGACGCCATCGGGAAGCCGCAAGGCAAACACGCTACCGTGTCATGGCTATGTCGCTGGCCCACTCTCCGCGTTCAGTCGCGTGGGCGGTACTTCCAATCGTATGCGACTTCTTTTGTGCGCCTTTTCTTACGGCTTGGCACCGGTGCCGGAGAAGCCTTCCCCACAGCACGCGGTTAGCCATCCATGTCGTGGGTGATGCCGTGACACCTTCCTCTGGAGAGTCGGCCGTCAGGTTGCGACTCCTTCTGAAACTTCAGGCGACGATCATATCTCGCCACCCTCATCGTCGCGCCGTTCTTCGCATGGCGGGCACCACGTGTGCTGGAGGAGCGGCACGCCAATCGGTTCAACACTCTGAACCTCCCCAGTGACCCTGCCGTATCCACACCGAAGTGGCGCGAGTAGGCCGTCCGCCGGATTCGGCGCACCTTCGATGTAGAGCAGTACCGCGTCGATCCCTCCTGCCATACCAGAGGTCATAGGTGCATTCGACAAGTTTGTTCAAGGCATAGCCTCTGTCAATGTGCAGAAACAACTGAACAGTTTCGGTGGCTATGACAATCGCGAGGAGGTTCGTTGCAAGCGCGATGCACGATCTGTCGGCCACCCTGTGGTTGTCCACAACGTGTCGTAGCAGAAGTTGCGCCGCGCGTGGCTCTGCGTGTGCCGAGTACCTCGCCTGGAAGTGGTCCGCCTGCAGGCCTGAGTCCTCGAACCGACTCTCGGAACGGACGCGGCGCCGCAGATCGCCTCCTCCGTCGTCGTGTGTTTCTCGTCCGAGATTTTCCACCACGGGTTCTGCACCAGTGCACCGCCGATCTCCTGCGGCGACCGTGTCACGGCGGAGTCGATGTACTGCACCGCGTCGTCGTCCCAGTCGTACCCGCAGAACGTCAGTTGGTATATGCTACGGTATGCCCCCAGCAGCTTGAAGGCCAGCGGGGGGTTTCATTTGCGTGGTAGCGAGCGCGAAGAAAATCAGGGAGATCAGCGACGCCGGGCTGCGTATGGTGTGGCTGGTTTTGCGGAGCGCACGCTTCAGCTTCGCCACCGTCTTCACCGAGTTGCGTACCAGCCGCTCTCGGCAATTTCCTCGTCCGACATCGCCTCCAGCTCGTCGGGATTTGGTGACGTCATCAGGCTTGCGGTCTTCGCTCGCGGCAGCGAGAATGTTGTCGATGTCCGCGATTACCTAGCTCAACTAATTTTCTTTCCATGTTTGCTTTGTATGGAAAGAGATCAAAGAGGAGCATAACGGGTTCGAGAAGAAACCAGCGTTTGCTGATGAGGAGAAAATAACTATGATATGCTAAGCGTTGGATACTTTTGCTTTCATTGTTAGTGTTTCTCCTTTTTGTGTGTGCGTCGAGGGCCGCATGAGCTCTGCTTGACGTAATCACGTCATGCATGCGTAACCAATCGACGAGGGGCGAAAGAGTAGATAGGGGTGGGGTGGGGAAGTAGTGGAGAAATGATAATGATGGATCATAAACGTTCACATTTTCCGTTCTGAGTGCATCATTCCCCTATCCGAAACCCATGGACACCTGGGCGGTCACCGGTGCACTCCGGTTCGGGCAGCGGAGCGGGACGTGGCCCAACGTCCTCGAGTGTGGCATTGAGAGGGCTGCACCAAGGCGTTTCGGACTTCCGTGCTCCCGTTGCGGGTACCACCCCTAGCTACACCAATCCATCTGTGCCGCCATTTCCCATTCCCAGAAAAGCCCATGGAGACTCCAGGCGGCAAGCGGCCCTACATCACGGGGACAGAATCCGACTGAGGTCCCCAGAGCGACATTTGATTGGACACGTCGGAGGATGCATCATGGGAATTTTTGCAAGGGACCTGCCGATCTCTCAGATCACATGTGCGCCACCCACCACGGCGCTCTGATCAGAATATCGGTCGCCTTTCCAATACCCCACCCCACCCCACCCGACCGGGGGACACAACCAGCGGCGCATGTCATCTACCATTTAATTACCAACCCTATCAACATCGCCAATGTGAGCCTGTAATGATGCATGTGAGGTAAAGAGTGCGAATGATATTCTAAGCTTGCACCACCCTGAGCGGAGGCCCTCGCCATGGGCTACGACTGCGAGAGCACAGTTGGATCTTCGCACATGTGTGTGTAGTTCACGAAGATACGCTCTTTTTCGAGCCACAGCTCTACCAGCTCCTTCCTGAACACATTCCTCACAGATTCCCTCGACAATGTGCTGTGTCGCGCGGCCACCAGCCATGCAAAATAGTTTCTGTGTTCCGTGAACCGCTTGTGCTTAGTTGGCGTGGCGTAGTGAATAAAAGGAGGATACACAACGTCGGGGTCCTCCTCAACTGCATTACGGAGGTCCCTCTTCGTGTCTTCTGCAGTTGCCGAGCGCCAGAGCAGCGGCGCGGTCACGAGGGCGCCACTGGGTGTCCTCCTCAGGTTCTGCAGTGAACGATTCTGGGGCTCGTTCATCCCCAGTAGGTACTCGGTCTTATTCTTCACCCACCAGCTGCTGATGCCAGGAAATTGCTGCTCAAGGTATTTGCTATGGTGAAACAGAGTTGGGTTGCGCTCCAGGGTGGGAGCGAGAACCCCTATTTCGGAACGCCGGTCCACGCCAATCAGGCCCGGCGGCCCGTAGCGAGGGTCATGTCTTACTGGCGGTGACCGCGTCCAGGGCAGGGGTCCTGTCAAAAGATTGTGCTCAATCTCGTATAGGCGTCCCCGCAGGTATATTTGCCCCATCAGCGCCTGATCACACCACCACTCGGACGTATGGTGGTCCTCTGCCTCAGCGACCGGTTTTTCTGTAGCTATATATTCTGTCAACACTTTTTTTACCAAGCGGAGGGCCCACACACGTGATACGTGCATGCCGCCGTTCAGCATATGCGTCGGGTTGGATTTGCTCACAGCCACGGTGTGATAGTAGAGCGGATCGTCGCGAGACCGCCTTGTTTGGTTCGTATACGAAAAATTCGTGTGCGGCTCGCGTAGCATGTCTTGTAACATCCACCGCTGCTTACCTTTGAAGAGATCTCTGAGTTGCGCCAGCAGCGTATGGGCGCACTTGTGCACAAAGGACCCCACCTTATGCTTATCGAAGCTTGACACGTGGTTGCGCGCCACCTCGATCATGTGGTCCAGCGTCGCAAACGCAAGCGGGCAGGATATGAATCCATCCGAGTGCTGGCCCCACCAGCAAAGGTCGTCGCCGTTGTACACGACGGGCGGCATCTGCAGCTGAGGGCGTCCCACACCTGGCGCGCTGCCGTTCGTCTGGGCTTGCAACGTCTGCATGAACAGGGGCGCCTTCTTTTCTCCATAGTCTTCCCACGCACGGATGGCCGCGACGTCGAGGTCGCTTTCCTTCTCCGGCGAGAGGTGCGCAAACTTCTTGAGGAAGGGGAGAAAGTCAGCCCCCGTCCAGAAAACATCGCTATCCATGGTGACGACGATGTCTTCGTCGCTCAGCCCCTCTTTTTCCACAAAGTCGAGATACTGCTGGAAGCGAAGAATGTGCGAGTAGGTGCTGTTGAGGCCGGTGACCTGGATGCCGATGCCCGCCAACGCCGCAGAGCCTAGCGCGGTACATAACTTCCAGTCCACAACGTTGGTTAGGATTTGAAACCTCACGCGTACGGGACGCTTGTGCGAGATGTTCCTCTTGACGAGGTAGGCGTCGATATCCGCTTCCATTGCCTCTTGACGGCGTGAGCGACTGAGTATAGCGTCCGGGATGGTCTTTTCCCCGATATCGTCGACAGTGGTTTGCTGTCGACGAGGAAGCGGTGCTACGAACAAGGCCTTTTCTCGGTACACTGTGGCATTGGAGAAGTATGGGATGGGAAGTTTGCTGCCATCCAGCAGCCGCGCGTATCGACGTGGCCACATACTTATGGTTGCCAGGGCAGCAAGAGACACTGCTAAGAATACGACGAGTAACGTAATGCACCTTCTTTGATTCCTCCGACGAAACAAACGCCTGAGCAGCCCACCGGTGTGCGAAACTAATTTCGTCTCTTCCGTCGACGCATGTTCAAGATGAGCTGCACTAGGTTCCTTGCCGATTCGGCGTAGGGGCAAGGGAAGGATGCCTCCTTCCAGCATTGCACGTGAACTCATAAACAGAACGCACGTGCTTTTCTGTGGGATTGGCTTAGTCAGGGTGTGGAGAGGACAAAGAGGGAGGAGGAGGGTGGGGGGATACACTGAGAGCCTTGGGTGTTGGTCGCTTTCGTGTCAAGGTAGCAAGCGTAGGCGCGCGCACGCACGCAGGACTCATTATTTGTAGCAGATACGTAAACACGCTTGGTAGGTGTCCTTCGCGCTGGTACGTCCTGTTTTGGGATGGTCTGGAAGAGCCCCCCCCCCCCTCCGGTCCAAAAGGGAGGGTGAGGGAAACACTTTCCCACACAGCAAGGGGCACTTGATTCTTTCATTCACACGCAGTGGGATGGTCTTTTTTTTATTGCCTCGCCTCATCGCTTCTGCACGCAGGGAGTATGTGCACGACTGGAATTACTGCCATACACAGGGATCGCTCGGTGACGTGGAAGAGGGACCTGGACCTGGGCTCACCACAGCGTCGTTTTTATCACCCCCCCCCGATCCTCTTTCACTCGCGTCATAGCAGCAGATGGTGGCGTGAAGAAAGAAAGAAAGTTGTTTCGCATAGCCCAGAACAAATTGGGCAGTGCCCCACCGCGACGAGGAGCGAAACAGATGGTAAGCAAGCATGGTCAGTCACCTCTCCTGGTGTTCACTTGAAGTAGTTCTTCATGAAATGCCCAAAGGCCTCCGAGTCCTGCGTGCGGTTCAGCACTGAGTTCCACTTTTGCTTTCGCTTTTCTTCCACAGTTACTACTTTGGACGGATTGCGCCACGCCGCCTTGCGAAAGAGCACGTCGTGGTCATAGCTGTTTGTGTGCACCGCACTTGCATGCGACTTCGACGCAGGAGGAGAGGGTGCAGCGTCCTCACTGCCAGGCGCTTTCATCGACGGCTGGGTGGGGGTAGGTGAGGCACCCGTGCCGGTCTTTTCTCGCTCCCGTTGCCGGTGATTGCGCTGCTCGCGCAGTTTCGCCAGTCGCGCATTTTCGCGCTCGATCTCATCGTTGTCCTCTTCCTCCTCGGTGTCACTGCTGCTGCTGTCATTGCTGCTGCCGTGGATACAGCGCGCATGCTCGGCCTCCGCTGACGACTTAGCGGTGGGGTCCAACGAGTCGGAGTGGGCCTCACGACAGCTGATGGGTATGTCCTTGTGTGGTGAATCATTTGCAGTTTTGTCCAACCCCTTGTCAATGTTACTTACATACCCGCCTTCTTTCTGGGGATCCGGCGTCGCTTGGGTATCGACGCGGCGGCGCTTGATAAGACTCTGCCCAGGCAGGCTTTCTTTGTGTATGATGCCAGTCATGGACGCTGCAGTGTCTCCTGTCCTTGAAGAGCAGGAGCCAGCGTGCGGAAACAGGTCCAGGGTGGGGAGAAAGAGATCGGCACAAGCACCTGTGTAGCTGTGGAGTCCTCCTTCCTGCCGCGAGGTCGCCCCTTCGGGATTGTGCACGGAGTAAGCGATTCGAGGGGGAGGGAGTTGGGGAACCCACAGGGCGAAGCGATGGGGGCCGCCGCCGCAGGATCAGCACCTAGACTTCGTTATCATAACGTCATGCGTGCAAAGTTGGTGACAATACCGAGAATAAAGAGCAGCGATAGATGGAGGGAGGGAGGATATGAAGGGAGGGAGAAGGTGGTGGCGCGGCCGCGTCTGTCTGCATCTCTGACTTGAGACTCACTGCGCTTTGTGCGGTCACCGTAAGTACCACTCGTTGCGGGCAAACGAAGCCATGCCAGTGGGCAAGAGCCCACGCGGTCCAGGGGGGGGGGAGAGGGGACAAAGGGGATACACGCAAGGGCGATGGAAGCCACACACCCGTGCAGGGAGAGGTCCGAAATTAAGCGGGTAGGTTTGTGAGCTTTACGTGCAAGTACGCCCCTAGAAACCAGGTGGCGTGTGCCCGTCAACGGCGGCAATTTCAGTGATAAGAAAACGGTATCAGCGCGAATGGAGAAAAAAAGGATTCGGCTACGAAAAGTGGAGAGGAAGGCGGTTGTCTGGTGATAGTGGTGGTGGAGTCGGGGAGGGACGAGGCGCCGTAGATAATTCTAGCGCCCCGCTGCTGCAGTCGTCTACTCGCCTACTTCTCCCTCTCCCTCGCTTGGACGCTGCGGGCAACCCCTAGATCGCCGAGCGGGCGACTTCCCTGACCTTCGCATCCTCGCACTTTTGCTCGAGACCAAATCGACGATCAAGTCGGTCCTCCAGGTCGGGAATACGAAGCTTCTTCTGCACAGCAGCAGGTAGAAGCAACGTGATGAGGGAGTTATACGTGTGGGTAAAAACGTCAACCGCGTGAAGCACAAACAACAAACTGCGCAGCACCAATGTGCGGTATCCGCCCGAGAGCCATGCGTACGACCCCGTAATTCTTCCTCGGCTGGGGCGTTCCCAGCCAAGGTTTGCATCTTCCAGAGCAATCTGAGCCGCTGCTGCTTCTTGCTCCTCGCGCACGGTGTCTGCGAAGGTGTCGTAGACGCTTCCGTATTCCTGGTTTTGGTCCATGGAGCTATTTTTCAAACAATCTCGCATCTCCATATTCCTCTGCAAGCGCTGCAGGAACGCATCGACTGCATCGTAGGTGTGCAGGGGACCTAGACACTCCATAGCACTTCGCACAAACATGTTTATGCGACTTACAGGCGACTTGTAGAGACGGTTGATGCTGCGTAGGATATCGAAGCTACGGCCCACCATGATGAGTTCTTTTGGAATACGCCGTGTATCCCGTAACATTTCCTTTGCCCGCTCATGCGCTTTTTTCTGCATAGAAAGCACCTCCTCGCGTGTGACTTCACCGTAGCTGCCGGCCTGGATAGCTTCAAGGGGTTTCTGCGCCTGAATAGAGGCAAACATCTCGACGTCAGTTATCCCCCAGTCATGCACTACCCGCCGCAGCGACTCTTGGTCATTGGTAAAAAGACTCACGAAGAAAAGAGCGTATTGATAGCGAAAGCGCACCCGTTCGGGCATGACGAGGCCAAAGTCAATAAGAACGACCTGGTAGTCGGTCGGATGCTGTGCATTCCTGGAGTGTGGTGTCGCTGTCTTCATCTCTACTGTAGCCGGGGTCGCATCGGACTTCGGCATAGGTCTGACAAAGACGTTGGCGGCGTGCGGATCGGCGTGCACAAAGCCGTGTTTGAAGACCATGTCGCCAACAGCATCGAACAAGGTAGTCAACACGCGTCTCACATCGTACTGCGAGCGCACTGACTCTACGTCGTTCAGTTTTGTCCCTTCTATCCATTCCAATACGAGAAGTTGTTTGGAAGTGTACGCGTCGTAGACACGCGGAATGTAGAGGCGTGGGTTGTCGACGAAGGCGCGTCGGAAGCGCTTCGCGTTGGAGGCCTCCAAGGTGAAGTCCATCTCCCTCTCCAATGCGTCGCAAACCGTTTTCTTCGACCAGTCGGTCGGCAGGTCAAACAGAACCTTGAGTAGCGTCATGATTGTACTGTACACGTAAAGGTCCCAGACGGATTGGGTGGAGATGCACGGCTTACGCACCTTCACGGCCACTTTCTGCTGCTCGGTCGAAGAGACGTCTGACGGGGGTGGAAGCCACGCTTGGTGGACCTGCGCAATGGACGCAGATGCGACCGGTGTCTCATCAAATCGCACGAAGAGCTCTTCGATCTCTTTACCTGTTTCGGCTCGGATAATTTTTCGAACCTCTGCAATCGGCACAGGCGGCGCTCGATCCAGCAACACCTTGAGCACCTCCACGTACTCAGAAGGGAGTACGTGACTCATGGAATTCAGACCTTGGCCAAGTTTGATGTACAGTCCCTCATTTTTAAGGCACGTGTCAAGGATGATATGAGCAGCGCGACTGTGGATGAGAGAGAGTTCCTCGGGCGTTTCAGGGGTGATACACTTGTACATGTACACAATAGTACTGAAAGCGACAACCGTGCGCAACGAGCGCGTTAAGGAGTTGTCCGTTGCGTAGTCGACCCCAAAGTAACCGAGGCCAAAGATTCCCGTGGCGTAAAGACAACGCCTGCCCCACTTTGGTAAAGCCGTCGAGAGATGAATCATCACCATCGAGATCACTTATACCAGAGGGTGGCCCCCTTTCAAATATTCCTCGTGAGTGCAGATAACAAACAGATACCGGCTACAACGGGACTGCATGATATGGGAGCAGGGACCTGAGTGGAAGGAGGAGTCAATATATATATATATATATATAGCCAATATTGCTGAAATTTATGTACGCGTGTGGTGTTTTTGAGATGTTAGAGGAGATAATATGAGATGCAGCTGCTGCACTGCTCGAATTCGAGCCTGATGAGGATTGAGTGCACTAGCATGTGGAAACCACAGGCAAGCGGATTAGTGTCATGCGGTGTCGAAATGCAGAGAGGCGATAACCGCTGAGATATGAGGTGTGAGAAAAGGGAAGAGAAATATGTGTTTGTGTGTGAGGGGAGGGGGGAAGTGCTGCGAAGAGGGTTTTGGATGAGTAGGTGGTGGAAAAAAATACGCCACTCGATTGCTCTCGAGCATTTGACAGATGAACCCATAGAATACGCTGCCGATCCCTCGGCTTAAGTAAGGTTCACCTCTCGTCCACAGCAACAGAGTCAAATACCACCCTTCTACGGGGACTTGACTGTGCATCCCTTCCTCTCCCTGCACCACCTTCCCCTCCCTCTGATGTACCCATCCAGTACCACAGTTCCTATTTCTTGATTTCACAATGGTGACAAGATGACGGAGACACACACACACACACACACACAAACGCTTTTTCTTCGCCCTTCTGACGCCTCCATTTACCATCTGCCATCAGATCCCCCTTCGGTGCCAGTTCGATAGGGGGTACGGATAGAAATGTGGAAAGCAATTTTGCGGCAGACCGTGACTCTGAGAGGGTGATGGAGGAGGGGGGGGGGAGAGGTACCTCGGAAGGTGGAAGGGGTGTAATCCATACGCGAGTTATGGGGTCGTGAATATATGTGCGGGATCCAGTCGGGTGTGAGAAGACTCCGAGGGGTGGGTGAGCGTTGAACGTGCCGCAGGGGTTGCGCAACTTAAGGTAGCTTGTGACATCGTCCATGGCCCCCTGTACATACCAAAGAAATAGGACGCTTTATTCCAATTCCTCGTCGTCGTGGTAACGAGGTGGGACAAGCACATCCTGCCGGTTGTTGTCGCGATCATACTTCGTCGTCGTCTTCTCTGTATATTTTTGTCTGTGCTCGACAGATTTCGAGTCTCCGCTGAGGGGAAAACTGGGGATGGGATGCACCACCGGAAGGTGTGTCCAATGGACGTGCCTGTGTGCGCACGTGTGGGGAGCTCTTTTCTTGCACCGAGTGAGTACAGCTCTGACCCTACGGCGTGTCGCGGTAGCGGCAATCGATCAACTCAATGATGCGCTCAGGGTCAACTCCATTCTGGAGTAGTTTTGCTGCGACAAGCAAGGAGGGATGCGTCATGTCACTACCCACAGGCTGCTGTCGTTGCAGTGGCGAGGCTACAAGGTAGGCCATTGCGGACAGCGCATCTAGCTGCTGAGCGGTCACCCCGTATGGGGTAGGGTCACCTGCAACAACAGAGCTGCCAACCGGCGAAAGATTTGAGGAAAGCCCTGGCTGAGGAAAGCTCCGCGCAGCAACATGAGGTGATGAGGGAGAGGTGCTGCTGCGATGGGCGGTGTCGACAAGTTTCTGTAGATCCTGCAGCCACCCCTCTGAAAGAGGCGTCTCTGACGTTGACATGGGTCCCTTACCCGTCGATTTTGATTATGTGTAGAGCGTACCTATCTGTGCACGCATGTGTGTGGTTGTTCGTGTGGTGGGTAGCTGACCCAAAAAAAAAAATAACTCATAATATACATATATATATATATATTTGAAGAGAGGCCATGCAGGGAGGTGCAATATAGTGACACACGTGGCATGGATGCTTCCACATGAAGGTATTCGTCACGAAACGGAGGGGGGGGGGAACAGAGGTGGGTGTGAACGGGTCTGTAGTGTATCATACAGGTGTCTTTCGTCTCTCCAAATCCTTGCGAAGGGAGAAGACCTGCTTTTCTTCTTTGCGCGGCTCTTTTCTTAAATATTGTTATTTTTTTTTCTTTCGACAAGCGGTGTGATGTCGGCGCGCTTAGCGGCAGCAGCAATAGCGTACCCCTCCCCTACAGGGACAAAGCAAAAACGCCCACATCATAACAGCAACAATGCTACACAGACCAGAGCATGTCACAAGTCCGGCTGTGAGGAGCAAACAATCGATAAAAAAAAATTGGAAGAGGGAGCGAAGCACCGACACAGCCACGTATGCCTTCTCCTTTTCCGTATTCTCTTGTTGACACTCGAGTCACACGGCGAGAATGTAGCAGCGCTGGTACATCCAGGCAGCGATTTGGTCGATTACAAGGCCGATTTTGGGATGCGGTTCTCGAGTTCCCGCATCAAATCTTCCGTGTTCAGGGCCCTGATTTCGTTGCCCACCTGCTTCTGCCCCGTGAACGTTTGGATGGTGGGAGTGCCGGAAATGAGCTGGTAGTCAATGAGTTGCCGTGTGCTCAGAGCTTTAGTATCAACGCTGTACCAGACAATCTTCTTCTTTTCCTTGAGACACCTCTCGGAGGCCTCCTTGTACATCTCAGCGAAGGTTAGACAGGGGATACACCCATGTTTCCAGTACTTGATCACCATTAATTCGTTCTTATGCTCCTGCAATTTTGCGATGAGCTCCTCCTCACTCTTGATTGGCGGCAGCTTTGTTTTTTCTAGGAAGCCACCGTCCTCAAATTCTTTCATCCACTTGGGGAAATGATCTTGCATGTATTTGTCGTATTCTTCATTCGAAAGGCTCTCGGGCAACTTGCGGTCGCCGAAGATGCGCCGAACAATACTTTGGGTCATGGACATGATGTGTGCTTGACAAACAAATACGAGGATGCCTTTTCCTTTTTTTTTTCTTTACTTCTACACGTGTGTGTGTGTGTGTGTGTGGAAATTATACGACCAAATGCAACATTGAGCACACAGCTGTTGTATTAATGTATCATTGTAAGCGGTAGGGACATGGTGGGGAGAAAGAAAGAGGGGGGGGGGATACTGCTGCTGCTGATATTGATCCTAGCACAAGGCCCCCCCCGCCAAAACGGGATGACTAGGGGAACGTCCATCGATAAAAACACCATGTGGATTTGTCCAGCCGATCGCCACCTACCCCCCCTTGATCGTATGCCCACGAACTCATTATGTTCACCCCACCGGATTTGCTTACCGCGGGCGTGTCGGGGGCCGGGGGGAGGGGCACTTCCAGGGAAGCCAAAGCAACAGTGCCGATTGAGTTTTCTCCATTCGGCATCAACGCGCATCTACAGAACATTGTTACGATCGAAGTGACCATAATTCACATGTGGGAGGTAAGTCGATAAATAAAATGCGCAGCGCTCGGTGCTTCCTACGAGCCGCACAGTACACCCCACAGGAAACAGGTGGCAGTGCAGCAAACATTTATTTTGCGACACCCAACCTAATTTCCACTTTGTGGCCCCCCCCAAACACACTTCAGACACACGCAGGTATGTGTGTGTGTGTGTGTCTGAAGTGTGTGGCATCTGTGCCACCGAATCTCTCCCCTACTCCGCCAACCCCTTCGGCCAATGACCGTAGTAGTAGCAGTGTCGCACCTTCCACCAGAACTCACTGTGGTAGTGCGGGTCTGTGAAGTCAGACTCGCGCAGCTCCGACCGTGCACTTGACAGCCGCGATTGGCCAGGCGATAACATGGTCACTGTCATGTCCACCCCTTCATGCTCGGGGTGGCGATCCGAGAAGCGCTTCAGCCGCAACCAAGGGTCGGTGCGTTCTCGCTCTTCGTCGGTGCGACCGTAAACGTTGACATCCCAGAACGGCTTCTGGTTCTTGATGCTATGGAAGCCACGCACGCACACCCAGAGCACCACGAGGAGCGCCATCCCGTAGGTGCCCAACGTGTGGTTGAGGTACTTTTCGGGACTTTCTTTCCAGTGTGCGAAGAGGCGACGATGCCAGCGGCGGCGATCCTTACGTGTGAATTTGCTTGTGGCCTCAAGTTTTGTGATGTAGTAGACAGCGTCACGAAATCCTGGGGCGTCATGGGCTGCTGTTGGCATCACATCAGAGGGTATAACCACGCCACCATTCTCATCGATTTCATTGAGCGCATACGTTTCGAAATTAGTGACGTTTTTGAGATAGTCGAGACCAGGAGCCAGCCAGCGAACAACCTCCCCGCAGGGCAGCACTCGTTGGAGGTAAAATTTGTTGTCTCGGGTGCGAATAAGGGAGAGGTCTGTCTCAGCGCCGGTACGCACCGCCCTTCCAGAATGATCGAGGTACACGAGCGTTGTTACTGCCGGGCGAGGCGGAATGACCGTGCGAATAAAGGCGCGCTGATGCAATGTACAATTACGCGCCATCGAAGATCTACTGCCGCTACCGACGAGGAAAGGACCAGAAGTTGATGCGGCTAGGCGCCACAGAGACGTGGTCTGACGACTGGTGGTGCATGGCACCTGAAGGAGGTGGCCAACGCAGTGCACCACAGGCGCACTCATCCACGGCAAGCTTTGCATGTGAAGCTGCTGTCGTGCTGTCCACGGCTAGAGTTCGTGAAGTTTTTTTTTTTTTTTGGGGGGGTTGTCCTCCAGTAGCGAAGAGAGGAGGTATATGCACATGTGGAGGCAAGATACGAGAGAGGGGGGGGGGAGCTCATAGAAATTCGGTGCCCAGAAAAGCTGGCGTGGCGCTCTACCAGATATGCACGGAGGCGAGTAGCACAGCCTTGATGGGCCATAGCATTTCTTCGAGGAACTAGCTTGGGATTGTTGCACGTTTTGTGCAATGGGACTCGACCTTACACGCGCGAATGTAGGGTCACCTCTTTTTTTTTCCTCTTTCCCATTCTTCTTTTCTCTTGACTTCGGTGCTGGTGCGCAAATTTGAGGGTAGCGGGGGCAATCAATAACACATCACTTAATACTATTGTGTGCCTTTTTTTTTTGTACGTGCATGCGCTTGTGTGTGATGGTCTGAAGTTGCACAAAGAGAGCAGTGGGTCCGGCGGCGACTGTGTGAATAGGACTGAGTGCGCATCGGCAACGGTGTGCTTCCTTGCATGCATGAAAGTGACGGGGTGGTGGTGATGGCGGAGCGCTCAGTTGATAAAAGCCAAGTTCCATTGCTTGAGTGGAGGGATTTGGTTCTGACCAGATCATCACTACCTTTTTTTCTTTTATACGATCCTGAATGAGACCGACGAACACGAGGGATCTTATTGGCATCTGTTGGAGGCGTGAAGGCGTCACTGTGGAGGCTGACTGCAGGCCTCGTTCGGGGAGCACATAGTCACGCGTGAGCGAACTCGAATCATCTGCCGCTGTTGTTTTCTCCTGCACGCATATTTACTTCAATCTCCGCGATGGGCCGACGAGACAGTATGCCCGACAGCGAATGTGGGAGGCGGGTGTGTGTGTGTGTGAAGTGATGGCGGAGGATTGCTGTTCGGCTGACCCAAGCTCAGCTGCAGAGACAGTACAAGGCCACATCATTATCGCGTATATATATATGTAGTTGGGGGGGGGGGGTAACGCGAGGTCGTCAACGGGAAAGTCATGCATAGGCCTGTAGGTAGCGGGGACGAGACCACGCTTCACAGCTGTGAGGTGCAGCTCGCGGCTAGCCTAAGGTGGAGAGTAGAGGAAGGCTCAGGTGGTTAAAAGGGGGCCGAATGCCGCGAGTCACTTCCTGCTCGCAGGTGCTCTTAGCCACTCATTCGCAGAGCGCTCCATTGTCTCAAACATACCACATGGCACCGGGATGTCACCTCAGGAAGGGGTAGGGGGGTGGGTGGCTTAGGACACACACGTAAACACTTTGTTTTGCTCGGCACGCGTATTTGCGTGGGGTATTTCACAAGCAATTGATTAGTTTCATGTGTATATATATATATATATATATATGAAGTACCGGAAGACACACACACACACACAAATCGTCGATGTTCGCTCTTCGCATGACGTCTTCCTACCTACTCCCACACACCTACAGAGAAGGATATTGGAGGATACTCGTCCGGAGTTCGTGGCATTTTGTGGGGCTCTCTCTTTTACTGCGCAATTTGACTAGCAGTCCAGCGGTTTCCACGATTGCGACTGCGCTGCAGGAGACCACCTGTGGTCGATGGGCTCTGAAGAAATTTAAGCGGCAAAACGGCGGACCGCATCGAGATACCGAGTTTATCCATTTCCGACCACTGTACTGGGATGGGGTTGAGGCCAGCTGCAGCGAGGGTGTCCATGGAGCGCTCAAAGCCCTTTTGCACGAGTACGTCGGTAGTGAAGTCGACGCCATAGAAGGTGAGGAAGTGACACCCAGGTTCGAGATACAATACCTTCAGCTGCTTCTCTGAGTTCGCAATCTGCTGTTGCAGCTGATCTACCGCCAAGAGCCCGTGCTCATCTTTCCACACCAGCAGTGTGTCGTTGCCTGCAAACCCGAAGTAATCTCCGAGCGGGGGTGCATCACCCTCTTGCTCCAGGGTCACCACCTCGAATTTGGTACTGCGGCCAGGGCTCGTGACAGCTGGACCCTCGCCACTGTCGCTGCTGCCGTCAGCAACGTCTCCCCCACCAAACAATTCACGCAGCAATTGATGCGTCACCGTATTCGTGCGCGGCCCGTGCCCCACAGCTACACCCTGCGGCAGACACACGATATCACCACTGTGACACCGGCAGGCGTCGCTGTCTTGCAGGTATGCAGATAATGTTGTTGGCCCGCCGGCACCGCGCACGTAGCGCATTGTGTCGAGGAACTCCGACGAGCGGTGTTCCATACCTGTGAGGGGCATCCCCAGGAGAACCGGCCCAAGGGAGGTCATTTGGTCGGCCACCCGCAACGACTCTACACCTGGACGCTCGGTCATGAGGTGGACTTTATCCACCAGTGTGGAGTGCTGAAGAGTTTTATAGAAGTCACGAAACTGTCGGAAGAGTACATCACGGTTTACGATAATGCCGCTGGGACCTGTCGGCGGCACACTTCGATGATGTGGCATTCGCACAAATGCGTGAACCGCACGTGTAAAGCGTGTCACCTTCATCGTTGACGTCACACACAAGCAGACTTCGTTACTGGTCAAGCCCCCTTCCCCGCCCCTCTCCCAAAACAGTAACAAGTCGTTGATGCCGTAGATTGTTCGTTTACGCTGTATTCCTCCCGCTGCCGCACGTCCTTGAGAACTCAGGGGATCCGTTTTTGATCCGAAGCGTGCAGTATAATGAGGTGTGCGTACTGATGCCACTGGTCTCTTTGATGTCCTCTCTCGGGTTCTGTTTGCAGTCTACAGAAAGCGGTATCTGCAAAGAACAGAGAGCCGATGCTCAGGTTTTTTTTTTTTTCACTTGGAGTTTCGAGCGGCTGTGCGTTGGCACGTCGCAGATTTGTGAAGGAAATTCCTAGTCCGCCTGCTACCGAGAAAAAAATACCAGAGGGTTGTCCATGTATGGATGGATGATTTTGTTCAAGGTGAGGGGGGGCGGGGGGGGGGGGGGGAGGTGTGGGTTTCTGTGAGGGGAGAAATCTATGTGCAATGTCAGTAGAGAGCCCCCCCAAAACAGCGATGATGCATTCTTTTCTGATGTTGCACCAGATTTTACGTTTTGCACTGTGAAAATTTCTCAGTGTTCATAACTCCAGGGGGGGGGGAAGTATAGAAGCAAACATTTATGAAATCAGCTGCTTTCTCTCCTGAGATGTCATTTCGATATTTGTGGCTCCGGAGCCTACACGTACACGCTTGTGACGCTTCTGCTGAGTCACGTAAATGTGCATCTCCTGGTGCAGACCTCTATTTTTATAAACCAGCGTTCATTCATGCGGGGGTGTTTGGTGGGAAGACGTGTGGCTGTACTTGCAAATGAATCTCCTTTCTCTTCTTCTCCCCCACTACAGAAGCATACGCACATGACGGCGGAGAGGGAGGGAGGGAGGGAGGGGAGGGGGGGGGGCACAAAAATGCACAAATGTCAAGCGATTGCATCTTTTTTTTCTCTTCTTCGAAGAGAGCAGTGCGGGGGTCAGATCTTCCTTCCATCCCGCACCCCGGCATAGAGAACTTGGGTATACGGTGCCTCATTTCTGCTTTACTGATCTAGCGGTGGTGGAGCACCGAAGTATCGCCGTGCAGTGTAGCGGTGGACGTCGACGTGTTTCCAGTACGTCTCTCGCCAGTTGCTATTGCTCTTTGCGGAGTTGATAACAGTGTTAGACGTCCACTGTCGGCGTGAAATCGACGCAGCGCTGTTGGTGGCGAGTGGATTGCCACTGTAGTGCGACGCAGCGCCGTAGGACGGGGAGGGCTGGAGGTCATAGCGGTTGTACCATACAGCTTCGGAGCCGATGGTTGCACTGGAATGCTTCTTTCCTTTCCGCTGAGGAACTGGCGGCAACGGTGAAACAAAAACCCGCTGCTCCTCACCCTGAAAGAGAATGTGCGGTGCAATAACTGTCCGCGTGGTTGGTGCAAGGTGGGGTCGCAACTCTTGTATCGCTTCCTGAACAATGTTAGCTGTGGAAGCGGTTTGAGGAGCTCGTTGCTCCGCTTCTCGAGGAGCTGCCGTTGCATTTATATGGGAGACTTGGTGAGTGTTAGGTGCAGACGGCGGAAGTGTCACTGCACCAGTGATAGCAGAAGTTGAGGCTGAAGGGGGGGCCAGGGTTTGTGGGGTAGTCTGCGCCAGAGGTGATGCTGAAGACAAGGCGAGAGGCAGCGAGGGTGCCGTGCCAGTCGCGCCTGACGGCAAAGAATCGGCTACAGGGTTGCCCGGTGGTGGCTGCGGTACTAAGTTCACTGGGGGTGGTGGGATGGCTCCAGGGACGGACGTGGTAGCAGTATTTGTACCAGATGAGTGTGGCACGGTGACTGGAGGCCCACTCGATGGCGACTTGCGCGTTTCAGTTGCATCGCTCATACCGTGCGGTTGCGGCATTGCGGACAACGACGGATTGCTTGCTGCCCCTGCCGCAGCACTCAGCGTAGCTGTGGCAGTTGTCAGTGATAGTGCTCCGTTATCAGGGCTGGGCGTGCCACCGGAGGAAGAAGTCGCATTTTTCTTCCGAAGCCACGGCGGCAAAGACTTCTTGCTCGGATTATCGGGCGGTGCGAAGACATTTGACATGTCGAGTTGCACACCACCCGACTTCACTATCTTTTCTGTTTTCGTGACTGCTGTGTTGCTGCTGGCTGGTGTGGAGACATGCGGCGGCACCACCACTCCTGGCGGCGGAGGTGGCACAGCTACCGCCGGAGGCGGCGGTACAAAGGAGCTCATCAGTTATTCGATTGTCTGACGGGGAAGGGGAGGCGCCAGCTCAGTTCAAGAAACACTGATCTAGAGAGAAGTGCTTGCGCGTTAGCCGCTGGTGCACCCACTTGGCAGAAGGGGGGGGGGGGAGGACCCACCGACTGCACCGGATGCCGACTGAATCTTTTATCTCCCTGACCCTATACACTATAGCTGCCTTTGTACAGGCAAGCCAGAAGATGGAGGAGGCTATCAGGGCAGTTCCTGAGAGGTGAATAACACCGAGAAATAGAGAATTTTATTTTCGCGAGAGAGAACAATAATCCACAGTGGATTCAGGGACGAAGGGGGGAAGAGTTTGTGCAGGGGGGAGGGCGAGGGGGCGATGGAGAAAGCGAGAAGACGTGAATGCTACGAGGAAGCATGTTCCATTTTGTGGCATGACGTTGATCTAGGGCACAGACTGGATACTATTGTCTTTTTTATCGATACAAACGTATACTTGAAAAAAAAAAAAATGCTCACACGCCAGAATAGAGTTCAAAAGGACTCATTGTCGGGTACGAAATCGTTGACTTCTGATGTGGTCCTCCAGTGCAAGCAGAAATTGAAAACCAATGCAGCAAAGAGAAAGGAAGGAAAGGAGGGAGCTCAAAACCACTGCGTTGTCGTCTCAGATACTTTAGTTTTCGGCATGGACATGTTGTATTCATTCAGCATGTCGCTGTCGCTGAGAAGGTGCTCGTATATGATGGAAGAGGCATATATTGAAAAGAAGGCACTGACATCGGATGCAGCGACAAATTTCTCTCAGGTTCTTCACCTGAGCAATCAGCAGGCCCAAACATCTTCTCTGGGTGCAACTCCAAGGGTGGCGATGACGAGACAGTGTGGTTGCCTCGACTGTACATGTTGACGTCGATGTTTCACGCTGATCTCTTTTTACTCCTTCCTTCCCTCACAGACCCCGTGCAGAGGTCACATAAGCACTTGAGCAGAGCTCGCCTGTGCCCCAGTTGTCCCAAGTGCTGTCGCCCCTTGCTTCACAGCGGCGCTAGAAGAGCTCCATTGGGTCTCGCGCGGGGGTTGAGATGACCGAGGGCGAGAGCGGTCTCGCTGCAAGGCCTCCACCTTCACCCGCGGTAGGCGTCCACGGCACCGCTCTTGTTTCATTAGATCGGTCGTGCGCAGGCTCGGTGATGCACCGTAATAGCGGCGTTGAATGTAATTGCCGACGTGCGGGTTAGTCCAGTGAAAGCTTTCATGCCCAGAAAAGCCCGACGCAACCTTTTTTTCAAAGGCACCCGTAGCAGTGCTAGGTACAGCACCAGGGGCCATGCCGGTAGTGGTGCCAGGCACAGCACCCGTAACAGTGCTAGGTACAGCACCAGGGGCCATGCCGGTAGTGGTGCCAGGCACAGCACCCGTAGCAGTGCTAGGTACAGCACCAGGGGCCATGCCGGTAGTGGTGCCAGGCATAGCACCCGTAACAGTGCTAGGTACAGCACCAGGGGCCATACCGGTAGTGGTGCCAGGCACAGCACCCGTAGCAGTGCTAGGTACAGCACCAGAGGCCATGCCGGTAGTGGTGCCAGGCACAGCACCCGTAGCAGTGCCAGGTACAGCACCAGGGGCCATGCCGGTGGTGGTGCCAGGCACAGCACCCGTAGCAGTGCCAGGTACAGCACCAGGGGCCATGCCGGTGGTGGTGCCAGGCATAGCACCCGTAACAGTGCTAGGTACAGCACCAGGGGCCATGCCGGTAGTGGTGCCAGACACAGCACCCGTAGCAGTGCTAGGTACAGCACCAGAGGCCATGCCGGTAGTGGTGCCAGGCACAGCACCCGTAGCAGTGCTAGGTACAGCACCAGAGGCCATGCCGGTAGTGGTGCCAGGCACAGCACCCGTAGCAGTGCTAGGTACAGCACCAGAGGCCATGCCGGTAGTGGTGCCAGGCACAGCACCCGTAGCAGTGCCAGGCATAGCACCCGTAGCAGTGCTAGGTACAGCACCAGAGGCCATACCGGTAGTGGTGCCAGGCACAGCACCCGTAGCAGTGCTAGGTACAGCACCAGAGGCCATGCCGGTAGTGGTGCCAGGCATAGCACCCGTAACAGTGCTAGGTACAGCACCAGGGGCCATGCCGGTAGTGGTGCCAGGCACAGCACCCGTAGCAGTGCTAGGTACAGCACCAGGGGCCATGCCGGTAGTGGTGCCAGGCACAGCACCCGTAGCAGTGCTAGGTACAGCACCAGGGGCCATGCTGGTAGTGGTGCCAGGCACAGCACCCGTAGCAGCGCCAGGTACAGCACCAGGGGCCATGCCGGTAGTGGTGCCAGGCATAGCACCCGTAACAGTGCTAGGTACAGTTGATCCTGCAACCGCTGCCCCGCCCATGGAAACTGCGCCTGCAGTCGATAATGCCGCAGGCACAACGGTTGTGAGCCCTGATGACGGCGGGAGGGGTGGTGGTAAAGTTGTTAGCGAGCCACCCACACCCAAAGTGGAAGTAGTGGCTGTTTGCAGTGGATGTGTGGTGCTGAGTGTCGGCAACGAGCTCGGTAGCTGCGACAGGTTGCTTGTTTGCATCGTCGCGTTCAGCAGCGGCGGTGCGACAAGGGGCGGGGGCAAAGGTACAGGTCCCAGAGGGCCGATAGGCGTTAGTGTGCTGTTCGCAATGGTGGAAGGCAGAAGATGCTGCTGAGTGGTGGGTGCAGATGCTTCCGCTGCAGACCTGCTTACCATCGCAGATGGAACTGATAACGGGGGGTTCAGTGAGGAGGGGGGCTGCGGGGAAGCGGCTGCGCCTTCACTATTGCTGATTTGGGTGAGGTGCGGCGCGGTCGTGGTTGCATTGAGGCTGGCCAACCCTGACGAGGGTGCGTAGGCGATGAGATCCTCCGCGCTCACCGCTGGTAAGCGTGCCAGCACCTTCTCTGCTTCTCCTGGAAGGAGGTGGTTTAACTCACTACGCGCGTTTTGAAGGAGAGCCAGCGTTGTGGTAATATCACGATCCATCTGAGCTACAGCGTTGCGCTTCGCTGCCTTGTTTGCCTCTCCGACGCGGCAGCGCTCTTCCACCTTTGAGAGCTTGTCGTATAGTTGTAGCTGATGGGTTTCCATCCCCGAGCTACTACCACCCAATGCCGCGCTGAAGCGCCGCAGTAGTTTCGTCGTTTCCTTGTCACGATGCTCGATGGCTTCGACCTGCTGCTTCAGCTGCTGAGTCCGCTGCCCTACCGCGGCGCGGAACTCGCGGTATGGGGTGGATCCTGAGAGGTACCAAGAGCTATCACCGAAGCGTGTCTCATCTGCGGTGGTGCCTACATACTCGTCCTGGTACCAACACCGCACCGCGCCATCGGTGCTGGAAGACCATACAACAAATCGAGACAACTGTGCAGGGCACTCGACAGCAGCGACCCAGCCCAGAGCCTGATCCATGATGTGCTGCAGCAGCTGCCCACTGGCGGCGTCAAAGATACCCATGGCCCCATCGGATGAGCCGGAGTAGACCCGATTTCCTACGCGGCGGAGCGATAATACACGGCCGCTGTGAGGTGTGTGGACACCGACAGCTTCACAGGTCCGAAGGAGCCACCGTACTACTTGCCCAGACGCGTCCCCGGACCACATATGTTCGCCAACCCGGCACAGCGCGTGCACCCCACCACTTTGCGAGTGAAAGTAACCAGTGAGCCGCATCGTGCCCTCACCGATGTCCCACACTTTGACTGTGCAGTCGTCCGCTCCGGAGACAAGCGCATTGCCCTCGGCGTATAAGCAGCGCACCGGCCCATTGTGTGGACAGCGACTACTAAAAAGGAGGGCATTGGCTGGATGAGACGCTCGCCACTGCATTATTTGGCAGTCTTCGCTGCCCGAGTAGACATAGCCGCCAAATTCGGCGAGGCTCGTGACAGCTGCTTTGTGTTTGCGCATGAGGGTGATCAAGCCGCACGCCGAAGGGCGATTCGACACCCCTGCGCTCATTTTGAGATCCGTGACAGACAACTCTTCAGCATCGTGTACCTCAATGCAGCCGTTGGATAAACCCATCCAAACGTGAGTGTTACCGTCCACCGTGGGCACCGCAAGAAGGGTACGAACAATGGCGGCTCCATCGGTGGACTGGGTGAGTGCCGCATTTTTATCACCGCCTTGCCTCAGTGTGGCAGGCGCGCGGGCGGCACCGCCGATGCCTAGGGTGGGTCTGACCGGCATCGAGCTGGTCATCTTACCCAAGATACCCCCGGCACCCGAGCCCGCAGGAGCAGATTTGGTCACTGCCGATACGGCTGGCTCGAAGCGACGCACTACCTCGCCGGTGCGTGTGTTGCGAACCTCGATCTTTCCATCCGAGAAGGCGATCCACACCATATCACCGGCAGCTGTCATTGACAGAGGTGGCGAAGGAACCACGAGGGTTCGATCGTTTAAAAGCAGCTCGGAGGCCACCGAGTGCGGCTGCGGCAAAGGCATTGTGGATGTGCTAGTCTTTGGTGTATGGTGTACAAGGGGGTTTTGGTGGGGCAGTATTTTCAATGTTTCTATAAATGTCTATCATGAGTGGGTTATGCGGGAATATGTGTTGCACACTCCAAGAGAGGATTCTACGCCGTATCAGATGATGTGGTCTATGAGATATCTAGCCGGCGTCTTACTTTCTATTAGTGATGTGGTTGTTTGTGTGTGGGGAGGTAAAAAGGGGGATGGGTGCAGAGAGAAAAAAAGGAAGGGGTTTTGCCGCTACGGAAACAAACGTGGGCCCAATAGGACACAGCAGTTGCAAGCTGCGCCGGCGCGTTTCACTCGCTACAGGGCACAACTATATTAACAGATGCCTGCATGTGGTCGTCGTAGGCAGCACCTGTAACTATTCGCTGAGGCAGCCTCGTAGATTTGGTTCGTGCATTGTTGGGTGATCGGTAGGTGAGTGAGATGTATACACACCCACAAACAATATGAAGAGTGCATCAGTTCCATTGCAGTTCGCTTGCCACACCAGGACAGTGTCTATGCACCCCACCCCCTAAAGGTTCTCGAGAAAGGGCTAGGTGGATGAGAGGGAGGGGGGGGGGCGAGGACCCTCTCCCTCAAAGATCTCAGGATTCTTTGAGTCGAAGGACAAGTATTCTTTTATAAGTGAATCGCTGCATTCCACATCCGTGTTGGGCTCTTGCGGCTCACCTGCGCAGTGTGATCTGATGACTATGCTGGATGTTGCCACCTTAAAATGACGTCCTGCGGATCGACGGTTGTGTCGGGGCCTTGAGTGGCGGGGCGTCGAGTGTTCTGGCGCCTGTGGCAGGGGGAGCAGGGGGCACCACTGTTACCGGTGGTGGTGGCGGCGGGACGGCGCTGAGCACCGGCTCGTAGCTGCGACTCAGGGCAACCTGCGTTTCATTTACCACACGTGGTTGTGAGGATGAGGGAGCAGGTACGGGCACCATGGTTGGTTGCGGTACCGCTGCGGGAATGGGGGCAGGAACCAGAACCGTTGGCGGTGGAGGCGGAGGTGCTACTGGTATCGATGTGGGGGCCTGTGGCGGAGGCGCAGATGGCGCTGCCGCGCTTAGTTCCAGCGGTGCAACGGCCCCTGAGGTTGATACTGTTGGTAGAGCCGCAGTCACCGGTAATGGTACCGGTGCTCCACCTGGTAAGGATAAGGTGGAGGCTACAGCAGGAGCAGACTGCGACGGCTGCTTGTGAGCGTGGCTGAGGGCTTCCATCATACGAGTCAGATGCTGCTGCAGCACCGCTAAGGTTTCCTTTTTTTTCTCCAGTGCGGTGTTGAGCACGCGCGTTTCCTCTTCCAGTGCATCACACCGTTTCTGCGCCCTTTTCAGTTTATCCTCCAGCAACCAGCAGCGCGAGACTGCCGTTTCGCGACCTTCGAGATTATCTAGGAAGTAAAGTGCAGCGTTGTCCGTACCACTGGAGAGGGCCAAGAGCTCCCTCAGTCCCTGCTGCTGCTCCAGCAAATCCTCATTTGCCTGCACGTAAGGCTTCTGCGTCGTGAAATACCATCGCATATCCAGGGTTCCCTCGCGCTCCGCCGTCATCGGCTGGTGCTCGTCGTGGTGCCAACACCGTATTGTGTTGTCTGCACTCCCAGACCACACAAAATAGCGGTTCACCTCGACGGCACAGGTGATAGCAGAGATGTTACTGCCTCGGTGGTCGTCGAGTCGATTCACGACTGTGCAGTCCCCTGCGTTGAAGACACAGATACGGCCTTCTACGCCCCCGGCGTACACCCGCCCCCCCACCTTTCGGAGCGAAGTGATGCGCCCCTGTAGCTGGCGGCAGACAAGTAGTACCTCCCCATCTTTCAGCTTCCACACCGCGATAACACCGCTTTGGTCGCCGGACCACATCACCGTCCCTACGCGGCACAGTGCTGAGACGCCACCGCTATCGCGGTGCATGTGGCTGTACTGCTGTAAGGAGGCACCGCTGGTGGTATCCCACACGCGTATCGTGTTGTCATCCGACCCACTCACGAGGGCACTGCTTTCCACGTAGAGACACCGAACATAATTGCTGTGCCCAGTCAGAACACGCAGCAGACGCCCATCAGCAACACGCCATTGGGTGATGGTGAAATCACTCGATCCCGCGTAGGCGACAACACCGCGGTACTGGGCAAGGCAGTACACGCCGGATAGGTGCTTGCTAAGCTGTCGGCGCAGCTGGTAGTTTTCTGTGTACACCTCAATGGCGCCAGAGCTAAGCCCCATCCACATCTGTGCCTCCTGATGGACACCGTCATACACGGAAAGCATGCACCACGCCTTGTTGCGTCGCTGCCGCACACCAGCGACGGCAAAGACATGCACAACTTGACCCGTGTGCGCGTCGCGCACCTCTACACGACCGTCCTGCATTGCGAGCCACATAGTGCTGTTGTGACTTATGGCCATTGCCACAACAGCACCCTCGACATGGAAACATTTTGTTTCCGCATAGACGGCCGCAGATTCAAGCACTTTGGCTGAGGGACTCACTGCTGGCAGTGAGAGCATATATACACGCCTCTGATTTATATGATTTCAAAGAGGAAATGAGAGGCAGCTTTGTCTGGTGACGGTGGGAGCGGTTACCGTTTGTACGGAGTGTCTTCATCAAAGCTTCTTGCTTATTGACGTGGTGTCTACCGACGTATACATGCAGCGGTAAATGACTCTCTATGTGTATATGTATGTATGTGTGTGTGTGCACAGGTGTGGATGTGTCTATATGTGTCTGCAAGCGTGTGCATGAACGAGGCAACAAAAAATAGTCAGGAAAACAGAGTATCACCATCCTCCGTTCACATCTGCGACGCGTGACGCGGGGTGGGGAGGGGATGGAAATCATGAAAGGAGATTGTGAAGTATGACTAAGAATACGTGTAGGTATAAAGACGATGTAGACATCCCTTCGTATCTGCCCCTTCCCCCCAAACAGAGACGCCCAATAAGTGCAAAGAAGGTGATTTGGAGACAACACCCAAAGCTGATCTGCTAAGGTGCAGCACTTAGCTGCTTCGGCTTTCTTCTGTCCCTTCAAGTCGAAGTAGTCAGGATTCAGTGTGTCTAGTATAATGACCGTCGTGCGCTAGTCGGATTCTTGTCCACATAACTCCTAGGCTGGCTTCACCTAGCGTCGATTGCCCTAACACACGCTGCGCGACATTCCAACCCCAAGAAGTGAGGCGTCTGTCCCCCCCCCTCCCGGTTCTTTCTCAGTGGATTTTTGGCCATGCTTTGCGATGAGGCATATCCTGGCCCCTGAAGATACGGGGCGGCATCAGAGGGATCCATTACGTCCCCCCCCAAAAATACACACACACACACACGCAGAAACCTTGCATCGAAGTGCAGCAGCCCTCATCTCCCCTCGGCAGCAGACAGCCTCTATGACTAGTGACAGCTCCGGAGATCACAAGGACGTGGGAAAGTCGCCAAGACTCATCGCTGCAGACGTACGCAATGGGAGGCTTCGAGGCTAGTGCGTGGACGCAGCTGAAAAGAAACCCGTGACTGGGTGAAAGGAGAGCAGGCCTCGACTCATTTCTCAAATAAAAGAACAGAATCACTGAATGGGAGATAGACGAATGCGATAACTATATATCGTATAAAACCAGGTTGCTGATGTTTTTGCAAAGGTTTTTTTTTTACTATTATAGTGATCTCCCCCGACTGTTCCGGTAGACATGCCACTCGCACTATGTTTCTTTCTTGCTTTCGTTACACTCTCACCCACCGAGGCTGGAGCTGCGGCGGCGTCTCGTGGTATCTGGTGGTACATAGTTATAATCGTCACGTGTGTAGGCTTGTGCGTTGAGGCCTTGCCCATGCACAATCAGACGACCTCCCCGCGTAATCGAAGGCGAGGCCCAGTCTGGGCTGTCGGTAGTGACTACCTCCTTCTCCACGATGACGAGAACGCGAACCACATCGACAACGAAGAGGCCAATGTAGCCGTTACTACATAACTCCGGGGCAAGAAAGAAGCGCGTAAAGAATGGGAGCGGCTTCAGCAGTGGCGTCCGCGCTGTCTCCGCGCCGGAGGGTGTTTCAGCAGGCTTGGGTGTAGGCGCACTCCTCTTTTCTTCTGCGATCCACCCGTGGATGGACGACGGGGCATTGGGCAGCACCGAGCTTTTCTTGGTCGACGAATAAAGCTTCTGATAGAGCAGCGAGGGGTCGTAGCAGGGGAAGGCCACAAACTCGCCGATGACGTCAGGCATGCCAAGAAGCTTACTGGCCACCATCTTCGCTTCTCGTTCTGTGATCTCTAAGAGAACACCGTTAAATTTGTGTAACATGCGGTTCATGGGGGGTGGATGCTGCGGGGGCGCCGTGGCATCAGCAGCGTTGGCTGCAGAAAGACTGAAAGAGCGGTGGTCAGAGGAACCTGTGTCAACTGGCCGACCTAAACGATTTCGCGTCGTCTGCCCATTATTGCGCACCGCTCGGTGATGACTTCTGAGGTGCAGCCGGCGATGCTTGGCGCTTCGGAGTGTCTCGGAGAGCCGTCGCAAAAATGCCGGTTCTTCTTCCGCTGTGCAGTCCCGCACGTGGTAGTGCTGCAGCTGATCAGAAGCGTTGTTGATGAGCGCGTCAAGAACGGCAAGAAGTTCACTAAGCGGCAGAGAGGCGGCCGGGTTGGCACCACGGTAGTGACGATGCTGATACAATTCCCCCTTCTGCTGGGCAGAAGAATCTTGCACATCTTCTGTCTTCAGGGTCTCCTGGGGTGGTGCTTCCGCGTCGGGAGATGGCGGAGGAATTTGGGCAGCAGCTTGCTGTGCCTCCACGAGCGACAGCTGTACTACATACTCCATGACCTGCTCCTCCGTCATACCTGCAACACTCGATGCGAGGTTTGAGGTTGTCGAGGCACCACCGCGGAACCTCTCGCTATCGTCCCTAGCGGCACTCACTCTCATTCCTGCAGCTTCCATCTCTCTGGATTCTCCAGACTTCGCTGTATCCAAGGCGTACACGCGTAGATGCAGTGGGGGATTATGATCACTGATGATCGGTTCACCGACTTGTGGAAGAAGAGGCGGTGTAGACAGAGCAGCCGCTGGCAAGACCGCTGGACTGTTGCCAGACGAGGTGCCATTTGTCTGCGTCGACATGGTTCGGCGATACGGTGGTGCGAGTACTGGCGCCGATAATGCCCGCGCTTGCAACTCAGCGAAGGATGCCGGTGACGAGGGGGTGGCAGACGACCATTCGTGTGTGTTGTCGACAGCGTTGGTGAGAAACGGTGGTGGGGACATGGAGTCTGAGGAGTACACAGCATCCGAGGGTGAAAATGGGTCAGCAAAGAGAGAGGAGGTTGCTGTTCGTGCAGTCTCGACCAATCCGTCATGCAGTGCAACAGTGAACATACCCGTGACCTTGTCCTCAACGTCTGCCAATTCTCGAAAGTGCAATTCGCGGCGGAGATCCAGCACATACAGGCGCCTTTCCTGAAAAAAACGTTCGTAGGCCGACATCGGACGATGTCGCGGCGATTTGCATGACCGCGGGTGTTGAGACGCTGACCTCTGAAGCGCCTCCATGCTCTCGTGGCGACTCATACGGTCCCTGTCCGGTGACTCGGGAAACAGCGGGGCGGTGTAGAGCAATTTCCCACCTCGAAGGTCGCGCACATCATGATAGAAATAGCTGAGCTGACGCCTCCAGACGCTGTCACGCTGGTGCAAAACAGTCCACAGGGTGCGACAAGAATGCGCAAGCGCAATAACGTCGATGTAGGAAAGAAAGCTTGTGGTCAACTCCCAGCAGTCCAGCGGGAGGCGCAGGAGACAGACGTTGTTTGCGTTGTAAACCTCCGCAACAGCGCGAAACTCTTCGCGGAGAGCAGCGGTGTCCCCATTTCCAGCACTTGCGTCGGCACCGACGCACTCGCTTCCAGCCACTCCTACAGGGGATGCGATGCTCGATGGTAAAGGGGAGCTGCCCAGCGCTGACTCCTCACCACCCTTCCCCGCCGCCGGTTTCGGGGTGAGTGACTTCTTGGGGCAAAGGCGAGAGGCCCAAGTCGACATTCGCCCGTATTTATGCGCACACAGTCCTGCTTTTGGCGGGACAGAGGGGGATGGGTTGGGTGTAGATAGGAGAAATGTGCGTAGGCGTGCGGCCGCTACTAGAGGCGACCCCAATGCAGGAAGCGCGCCAGCCGCTACCTCCTGTTCCGCAGAGTATATATATATATATATATATATATATATGTATATTGAAAAGGTCTATAGGGGTGAAACCGAGGCGGGGTGCACGTGTATGTGTGTGTGTGTGGCGGAGCGCTGGGAAGAAAAGGCGTCGAAACGTGTGAGGTGTGTGTGTGTGTGTGTGAGGGGGGGGGGCGGGGAGAAGACGGAAGAGTCATGGTGGTGGTGAGGGAGCCCCGATTGGGGGGAGTGAGATGCAACACAGCCAGCCAAGAAAAGCATTTTTTGAGTGTGGATTATCACACAATTCGCCAGACTCTTGTTGGTTTGTCGCTGTTACCGTGGTGAAGATATGTACACTTAAATTTGAGCTTTGTTTGTGTGAGTGAGGGTGGCATTAGTTTGTTCCTCAGATTCCGGCGCTGCATCGATATTCCCTTTTTTCCCCTCCAATGACAAAGTGATCAACATCGTATGAGAGACATGTGCGACCGTCTTGATCTGTAAAGTCGTAGAGTGGCCCACGTACCCGAAGAGATGATGTTTATGTGGGAGAGAAAGGGAAAGAGAGAGAAGAGTCTACAGAGACACACATACAAGACAGGCACGTATATTGTATGCGGGAAGGCAATGTGTCTGGGGCCTTGTCTATGCTGTTATTTGATGGACAAAGAGGCAGATGTGCAGAGCGGTGCACATAACGCATGACACTGGTAGAAGGTTGTGTTCACTGTGCTTCTGTTGAGAGGTGTACTGACTCATCCTGTAAGCAAACCCTCCCTCCTTCGCTTCATTCTGTATAGAATTATTTGTTCCCATTTCTTCCTCAGCTGGAGGGTGAGCGCTAGAGCTCTATAGGGTTTGAGATACTGTGAAGATGCACATCACCGTTGGATGGCTTAGTCCCGACGGGCAGAAGTCTGCGAACACGTACACACACAGAAAAGGGAGCGGTACTGCTGAATGCTGCGTGTGACCTAGAGAAAGCCTATCCCCGCCGGGAGTTTCCTCCGATTCTTCCTCCGACGATGACGGTTGTGTGGCAGCGTTACTGAAGAAGACGCGCCTTTGAAAAAAAAACAAAATCCTCTTATTTTCTCGTCGTATTCCCGTCTTACAGGTTACAGGCGGTTCCATGCGGGGATACCAGTGGGTGAATCACGAGGAGCCAGCTGACGACGCTTAAGAGATGCTGTGGGCCGATAGCGGTTTGCGATTTGATGCCATTGATACCAAAGCTGGCGATGCACACGTGGGCGAAAGACAGATTGCATTTCGGTATAGTGAAGCCCCGCCGTAAATGGACGCGGCGCTTGCTGTTCAGCGCTGATGTTTCGCTCCGTCTCTTCTTGTAGGGCTGTGCGCAGTGGGGGTGATGGTAGCTCTTGGTCGCCACGCAGCTGCAGGGCCATAAGAGTAGCAGCTGCTGAGGTCTTTGCGCAGTGGCTCGCAGGTTCCTTGTCATGCGATGTTGAGGTGGAAGGCGCACTGATACTCTCAGCTCCACATTCCGCTTCTTTTGAGAGAGCAGCGCGGGCACGTGCGGCTTCGAGCTGGGCGTCTGTTGGCTTGCCTTTGTAGACGTCTGCCTCCCACGCACTCTCGTATCCTTTCACGCCGCGCTCAGCTGCCAGTCGCAACAAATCGCTTGCTTCGCGCGGCCGATAGTTGCGTATGAGGCAATCATGAAGAAAGCGAACCATATTTGGATGCAGCTGTCGATCTTCATCGACAATCTTTTGCAACACTCGCAAGGCTTCCCTCCAGTGGTTCATGCCGGGGATGGTCATAGTAACTATAACAGAGTTGTGCATTGTGTCAGTCGAGTCAAACCCATTTGCTTCGCATGCTTGCAGCGCGTTAAGCGCCACGCGCCAATGCTGCAACTTTCCGAGTCTGTGGTTGATGTTGAAGTCGTAGTTGTAGCCGTGCTCTGCGTTTGCCATTCCGTTCACAATATAATAGTACGTGGCACCGTTAGGCTGGACGCCATCTTGCTGCATGGCGCGAATCACTTTGACCATCTCAAGCGCACGCCCCCACATCGACTGGGAGTAGAGGACTGTGTTGTAGTGCTCAAGGGTGAGACGATAGCCGACCATACGACCTTTGGACGCGAAGATCATTGCCTTCTGCCACGAAGTCGTGTTCGACATGCGACGGAGCACCCGCAGGAACTCGGTGGGATCCCTGCGTGTTGGGTCGGTCATTATGACTAGATTTGTGCGTGTGTGAGGAGAGAAGAGATGGTTCAAGGATGCGCGGGTGCGCACCACCAATGGTCGCTTTGCACTTCCACCTTCCCTGGCGAGCCTTGTAGCTCTGCGACGCGTGGGGTGATCGGTTCTACAGAACGCCTGAGGGTCGAGGGGGGGGGGGAGGAGGACTCTTAAGGGAGTGCGACAGCCGCTGTCACCAGGGCGAGCCAGAGCAACAGAAAGGTAGTGTCTGCACCGGTGTGTGTCTATATGTGTGCAGACACGAACTCTTTGAGACACAGAGAAAGGAAAGTAAAGATGACAGCTACAGAATCTCATTTCTAGACGACCGATCCACAACCAGGTGTGCGGGAGGGGATAAAAGGCGAGAGAGCGGAGGCCCCCTTGCACTGCCAGGCTGAAAAAAAAAAAATGGAGTCAGCTTTGGTGGTGGTGGGGCGAAGGATGACGGTGTTCATTGTCGGATACCCCTCAACGCCGAGACAAACACGTGATCAAGTGCTCGCCTAGTTATCTCACACATCATTGGAGCTTCACTCACGGACACTCCGGGAACACTGGGGGACGCCCATGGCTCATCAAGCCAAGGAAAACGTTTGATGACAGGCGCAACATCTCTTATTTTTGTTTTGTGTGTAGGTGTTTTTCTTCTCCTTTGTCGTGTGTCTGCAATTCGTCACTTTTTTTTTTCTTGCATCAGCGACAGAGGAGTCGCTAGCGATAGTGGGAAAGGTGTGGAGAGAAAAGGCTATAGCAGCTCACTTCTCTTTTGATCAGCAAATGTACAGACCCTAGCGCCGGCTCTCCCGATAAAAAAAAAAATTAACATCAATAGAAAACTGGACGACAGAACAATGCATGATCACCACGAGGCTCCGCCCTCGCGTTACCTTGTCACTTTTCTTTTTCGTTTGTATATCAGAAAATGTTTACACGGCTACCCTGACGGAGCGTTACCAGAAGCTCATCGATTGTGTCACACTCTGCACAGCGCTGCTCCAGCTCTGCAGGACTGAAGCCCTTCGTCTCCTGAGCGCTGATGTCCACTCCTTCCTCAGTGGTGAGGGTGGTGGTATCTACTTTCGATGTATTCAACGACGCTGCCTCCACCACTGAGCGAAGCGCCTCTAGCTGCGACGGGAGAAGAGTTGTGTGAGAGAAGTAGTGCTTCACCATTTCCACTGCACACTCCGCATCAAAATTGTGCATGTGTAGCTTCATCGTCACCACTCCAGGCCGAAGGAGCGATGGGTGGAGCTTTTCAATGTGGTTTGTTGTCATGATAACAATGCGCTGCGGGAAGTCCAGCACACCGCTTAGGGCGTTTGTGAGCCCTTCAATAGTGAGGGAGCGACGGTTCACTTCGCTCTTTTCCTTCACCTTCACTAGCGCCCGTTCCGTCGAGTTCTTCTCGGGCGCTGTGAACGGGCTCATCGAAGTCTCATGACTGGTGTCGTCGTTGTCGTCAGTACTTTTGTCTTCAGTCGTTCCACTCCTCTCTTTTGGAGTATTGCCACTCGCTTGGTCTTCTTTCGCATCGTCGTCGCTGCCGTTAGTGGGAGCCGGCTGAGTCGAAGTGACCTCGGCTTTGCATGTGTTTCGCTGTTTTTGTGCGCCTTCTGCAGACTGGTTTTCTTTCGACTCATCCTTGAGGACGACCGCGGTCGTGGCATCGACATCCTCGAGGATGTACACAAGCTTTGCAGGATCCAACACCTCAACTGTGTCTTCTTTTCTCTGCCCATATTCCAGGAGTGTACTAGCCTTATCCTTCTTCACCTTGACGCGATCGCTGAACATGTATTTGAGCAACTCTTCGTTGTTTCGGATGCGTGAAAGCGAGACGGCAAACAAATGACGCTTGGTGTAGGTAGCCACCGCTTTGGCCAGACTTGTCTTGCCGGTGCCAGGGGGCCCATAGAGCAGCAGCACCAGCTTCTGGGGGTACCCAGGGATGGCGTACTTCCCGGTTTTCTGTTCAAAGTCATCGATGAGTTTAATCAGCCGTTGTTTGTCAGGGAAAAAAAGAGATTGAAAGGTCTTTTCGGAGCGCAGCGGGTAAAAGTTGCACTTCATGGCGCCCCTGTTGGAGTCCTTCTCGTCCACTGCGCCGAGGGTGGGCTTCAGCGGCATAAGCAGGGGCTGGTAGAGATACCGCTCTGTCTTCTTCGCGGCCTCCTTGTACTGGAGGCGGTAGTGCTCTACTGAGCGATCAAGGAGGGATTGAATAAGGTCGCCATTGACGCCGGCATCGTGTTCGAGCTGCGCGACAGCCTCGCTCACGTTAGAGTTTTTTCCGTTTCTTCGAAGCGTGAAGATCTCCCTAAAAAGGGAAGGAAAGCTACGAGCCTTCTGCGTGATAGTGAAAAGCGATTCCTGAGATCGCTTTGATTTATCAGTCCCGCTTCGAGAATGCTTCGATTTGTTCCCTTCGGCCATTTTGTTCTCGCCTGGATCGTTCTGCTGCAGCTCAAGGTCCTTTGTGAGACGCATGGGGAGCTCCTTGGCCGGCCCGGCGTCCACAAAGCAGTAGTCTCGCATAGCTTCGGTATAACTCGTTGCCTCTTGGAGCGACTTCCCAGGGATGGAGAGATACTTGAGCTCTGCTACGTCAAAGCGAGGCTTCAGCACATTTGTTACATACAGTGATAGTGCCACACGTAATGTGTTGCCGTAGTAGAGCCCCGTGCCCTGCTCAGATGTCTTGAAGGTGGCACTGGTGCTGTAAACCGTGGAGAAGTAGAAAAGAATGCGACTCACCAGCTGCGGCCACCAAGTACGGGTAAGGTAGGCAATCGCACCCGAAACGAGTGGCAAAAGTGCCGCGATCATCATGTCTGTCAACAGGTTCCCTGTGCGCAGGGAATACATAAAGTTAAGATTCAGGAGATCTACGTACGAGTCCATTGTTCCGCGCTGGTATTTATCAAAGGGGGATAAGAAAGAAGTGGGGTCGAAGAAGCACAGGAGAGAAATGAATCGAGAATCTCCCCAAGGTTCAAAAAAAAAAAAAAGTTGATCTGCTTATATATATCTATAGATATTTATATCTATATATTTGTTAGTGTATATAGATATCGGGAGGGGTACGGCGTAGCGTTCTCCAAAGCAATTCTTTATACAGTGGAAAAGGGCGGCTAAAAGCACGCACTAATTCGAGTTTACAAATGTGAAAACAAACGAAAAAAAAAACAGCGGAAGGTTCGTTCAGCAGAGAGAACACTGATGAGTAGAAAAATATAAATATTGCCTCTGTGAGATGTCAAGGCGCGGGGCAGCCCAACCCAGCAAGGAGAGGTATGGTAAAGGAGGCGGTGTCGGCTTGATGGGGGCTGTGATACAAGACATTTCAGACATGGTTGACGGGAGGTGGGAGTGGTGATTTGTAGACGCAGGGGGAATCAATGACTCAAAGGACTTGAAGAAAGTGTTGTGTGCTTCATGTTCCATTCGAGTGCGTGTGCGCTAGTGTCCGGGTCACCCGCACAAACAAACACTGTGGGTCTTCTCGTCTATGCGATGGTGTTTTGCCGGATACGTCGGGGCGGGCAGAAGTCATATGAATCTTATTTCGCATTATGGGTCGCGAGCGCAGTGGCACACACACGCTCTCCTCCCCCTCAACCCGAGAAAAAGTCGTCACCAGCAGGATTCGAACCTGCGCGCGAGATCGCAGTTGATTTCGAGTCAACCCCCGTAACCACTTGGGTATGGTGACCGCGAAGAATCGTTCATCGGACAAGGTCGTTGATCAAGGACAGGGATGGAAATCAAAAAAAAAACTCACACTCATGGGGACTTAGCCGGCAGCGATCAGTCGTCAAAGTTTGGATGCCAATAATCCAGCCCAGGTTTTCGCCACAGGTTTGAGAAGCGTTCCTGCGGCAAGCAACGACGCTCCTGAGGGGGAGGACGTGCCGCCAAACAAATACTGCTGCACTATCTTTGCATCTTGATCTGAGACCACTGCGTTCTGTCTGCGATCTTGGGAGACTGTCCTGTGGAGACTATTGTTGGTAGTTGCCGCTGCCGAGCACAGAGTGTTACCGGCGCACTCCCGTTGGGCTTGGCGAAGATGCATCCGGTAAATGAAGTTTATTGTTGCCTGGATGTGTGATGATGAGGTACTGATGGTCGTGCTGTGCTGAAGCCTCGGCGACTGCTTCGATGGGTGAGCGCTATTTTTGGCAGGTGGTAGTTTTTCCCACAGGACTCGCAACATTTTCGTTCGCACTCCAAAGGGCAGGCTTGGTGACAGAGGAAGATACAGCAATGCCTCGCTCAGTTGAGCTGCTTGGGCACATCCTGCAAACACAACTGCTTCTTCGAATGTGAGTAATTGAAGCGCAGTTGCGTCGGGTGAGGTCGACAAGGAGTCCCATGTGTGCGTACGCACTGCGACAGCGTCGACTAAAGCCTCGTCTCGGAGGAGCTTGGCGACGACCTGAGGAGAGGCAGGCTGCGCCAAGCGCACAAGAAGCGCTGTTGCGGAGGCTTCGACACAGCTGCTGCTCCGGTGGTCACCCCACGTCGTCTCGCCGTCGTCTGCCGCTGAGATCGCCACAACCCACGGCGGCAGTTGCGCGACGAAGGACCAAAGGGAGAGATAGGCTACAGAGGTGCGGTCTCTGGAGCTTGCATCGTGCGCTACTCGAGGTACACCCTCAGTGGCGAGGTTCGGAGACATAAGCAACGACGACCATCGCAGTCGAATTCGCGACTCCACTGCCCAGTTGGTGAGCGCTTCTGGCGCCGTCAAAGCTGCGGGCGTTGCTTGAGCAGGGAACTTGGTCTTCGCCGAGGTGCGGTATACTTTTCTCCACTGGCCACTGTCCTGGTCCACTGGTGTGAGAGAGAGAGTTTCTGGCGCCGCGTGAGCCATCACATTTCTGAGGGGTGGCATCGGGGACGATATATACGTAGTGCGCTGTTCGACTGGTACATCAGCAGAGATGTTGTGTAATACGCCTTCAGGTGCGCCGTCGTCATCGGACGGTCGGTGAGTGCTTTTGCGGAGCGAAACAAGCTGGCGTAGCTGTGCCTGCGCGTTTGAGGGAAAGCGTAATGCCTTTCCGGTGAAGCGGCGAAGCGTCACAAAAGCTTCCTGTGCCGCAATCGATCCCTGGTGCAGCACGCTCGCCTCGCGCCAGGCGGCAGTGCAAAGTCGGCGTGCCCATGGACACCAGAATTTAGTGATAAGCTCATTCATATCGGAGGCCGCATCAAGCCCTGCAGTAAGCACCGAGGATGGCAATGAGCGCAGCGTCACTTCGACTGCAGGGGAGGAGGTACCGTTGACTTTTGTTTGCCTGGCGGCGCCACTGCCGCAGCGTGCTACTTGCCCTTGGTGAGAACAATTCTTTACACAGGCCAATAGAGCGGTATCGCTAGTGCAAAGATCTACAACTACCCCTCCGTACATACCTGCGTCGTCAAAGGCGGTGAGACAAATATCTGACCGCACCGATGAGTTAGCACACTGCACTTGACGCATCCTCATCCATGACGGGCGGGGTTGAGGTTCCAAGTCCTGTATTGCGCCCAACGGAAGCGTCGGCACGCGAAGCTCCAAAATGTGCAGCCCGTTCATCTTTGCGAAAAGAGACGCTTCGGTAACATTGCGAATGCGGCGCCCGCGAATGCTAGCGATGACCAGCACGCCGGCTGGTGCTGTCGCGCTCGACGCAGGCGATAGGGCACGCGACTCCACTGTGCCTCCGTGTTTTTGCAGGATGAGGCTGCGCAAGTGACGCAGATCGACGTCGTAGTGTTTTGCGTCGACACAGATGTCGTACCCAACGACCGCGGTACCCTGGCGACAATAGATGTTGCGCAGGAGAGGAAGAAGGTGTGTAGTCCATGGGGCGGTGAGTAGTCCAGGCACAAAGATGGTAAGGGGCGAGGTTGATGGGCGTGAATGCAGGTGGTCCAGGTACGCCTTCAGTGCGATGCGTGTGCTTGCACAGAAGAATGCTGAGCACTTTCGTGTTTGCCTAGCAGTGGGGAGAACATGTGTGACACTGAGCTGCGTTGAAAACAGTGTCGGTGCTTCAGCGTCCAACACGGCAACGAGGAGACGATGAAGGAGTTCTTCTTCGCTACACAAACTCGAAGCAGTGGCCGTGGTAAGCATGCATGAGACTCCCCGGTTAGCTTCCAGCAACTTCTCTGCGAGCGCGTACACGACGACAGCCCGGACGAGGGTTTCAAACAACGTGGCAGAGGATGGCTTTCGCTTGGCAGGCTTTTGGGCACTAGAGAGTGTCGGAAAAGCGCCGGTGAGAAGAGGAAGAAGCAAGCGCCTAGCAAATATCAAAGCGGCAGTATACTGAGGCTTCGTCCCCATCGCCAAGAGAGGGATGATCCGTAATGCTGTGCGAAGAAGTACCTGGGCTGGCGGCGGAAGAGCACCGACCAGGGCTGCTAAAAGCATTGCCGCTCCTCCCCTCACATGCACGAGGGGATGGCGCGCTGCGTGGCTGCTATCAGACATCCCTGTGAGTGTCAAAAAAAAGAGACAAGTGGTAAGAGTGATAGAAGTGGGAAAGTTTTTTTTTTTGTTCATTGTCGCTGGAGAACGGAGGAGGTGGGGGTGGGTGGGCAAGGCACTGTGTCTCATTGTTTATCTGCCCATCGCTGGACCTTGCACCCATTCAGATTGTTAGGGTGTATCGCTGACCACCCCCTTCTATCTGTCTTGCTGAAAGTACACACAAGTCGGGCGGGTCAGAGGTTTGGGATGAAATGCCCCTCACTAGGTCGCACACAGGTGCGACGGTGACATTCGTGGGGTGTCACAGCCTGGGATTGCGCGGCTTGTGCTCCTTGATGATTGAATTTGTTAAAGAAGAAGAATATAGTGTTCACTGTGTCCAATTTGCTGCACAACAAAGTGACTCCAAGGCGATACCCTTTTCCATTTGTGGGACAGTCCGGCAACGAAGAGTTGATCATCGAGAGGGACGTTACTGTAGCGCCTACTTGATCATCTAAGGACAACAACGCCGCCAACTCCTGCCCGCCCAGTCACGGGTTTCTTTTCAGCTGCGTCCACGCACTAGCCTCGAAGCCCCCCATTGCTTACGTCTGCAGCGATGAGTCTTGGCGACTTTCCCACGTCCTTGTGATCTCCGGAGCTGTCACTAGTCATAGAGGCTGTCTGCTGCCGAGGGGAGATGAGGGCTGCTGCACTTCGATGCAAGGTTTCTGCGTGTGTGTGTGTGTGTATTTGGGGGGGGGGGGCGTAATGGATCCCTCTGATGCCGCCCCGTATCTTCAGGGGCCAGGATATGCCTCGTCATCAGGGATGACGTGTTTGTGACGACATTGCAAACAAGGCAGAGACAACTATGGGTTAGGTCGTAGCCACCACTCATCAGGCTCATTGTGAAACATGCAGGAGGGCTTGGGGAGGAACCTTGAGATGAGAAGGTAAAGAACCCTCGTTCATCTTCTTCGCGTTGATAACTTGACCAGTGAGTGCCAGCTGATTATACACACATGGTAGTATTTGTGTGCTGCTGCACG
Source organism: Endotrypanum monterogeii (assembly GCA_000333855.2). Taxonomy (NCBI): domain Eukaryota; phylum Euglenozoa; class Kinetoplastea; order Trypanosomatida; family Trypanosomatidae; genus Endotrypanum; species Endotrypanum monterogeii. The sequence continues at coordinate 438,608 of CM007317.1, read as the reverse complement.
CAAGCGCCTGTCTTCCAGAGAAGGTTTCACTGGTGCCAGGGGGCGGGGGCGGGGGAGGTGGAGAGTGCGTGACAAAGTCGTCACACACGCACGACGTCGTCGAGTAAGGGCGAGGTATTATCTACCACAGAACCCCTCAACAGAGGAGATATTCTGGTTGATGGGTGAATCGCTGGTGAGTCGGTAACATGTACATCGAGGAAGAGGACCTACTCCGCCTCCCTCCCGCCCACACACAAATGAAACAACTCAAGATGTAGTGCATCAGAAGCAAACCGAGAGAACTAAAAAGAAAAATCACTGTCAGCAGCATAGACGATCTTTCTGCTCCAGAGATAGCCGGAAAATATTTTAATCTACATCACACACAGACGAGGAGGTGGTGCGAGGTTGAAAGGGTATCCAGGTTGCACCAAGTCTCTCCCACTTTGGTTGGACACACGAGAAGACCAATCGACACTCACTCACTCACTCACCTCCTCCACAGACACACAATTGCTCTCTCGAGCGATGGGTGAGAAACAAGAGGGGGTACAGAGGAAAAAAAAAAAGACAACATAAAAGGAGCGTTGCTTATACGGCTGCATTCGCTGGGTCAGCTAGATCCTCCACCTCGCCACCACCTGACTCGCGCTCTGTCTCTAGTTTGAATCGAAGACTCAGCTGCTGGTTGGAGCGCCGCAAGTACTGCAGTTCATCGTGCTGCTGTTTGTTTCGCAACTGGCGCTCCTCCTCGAAGCGATGCTGTACCTCGTTACACGCTTCCAGCAACTGATGTTGCTGTGCCTGTAACGCTGCCTTCTCCTGTTCCAGGAGGGCGATGCGCTGTTTCAGTGCATCGGAGTCGCGCGCTACTTCCAGGAGCTTAGCAGAGGCAAAGCGTTCTCCTTCTTGAAGGAGAGCTGCGTGGATCTGGAGGTCATGGTTCGCTTCTTCCCGCACGCGGGCTAGCAACAAACCTCGCGCCGGTTCCTCGATTGTTATCTGGCGCAGCATCTCGGAAAACAGGTCACGGTAGAGTTCGCGCCGAATAGGACACAGTCCTATGCTCCGTGCGCGGCGGGCATCAAGAAGATCCCGGAGTCTACCATGAAGCACCATGACATCCTCACGAGATGCAGCCGCTGCAGAGACTGTTTGAACAGATATCAGCTGCTCCGTGTCTTCCTCGGCGCCATCCCAATTGCGATTCTCGAAACTAGGCGACACACTGCAGCTTGGAGCAGCATCAGTTGACTGCTTCTGAATAGGGAAGAGTGTGTCGAGTAGTGTACCCGTGTCGTGAATATGTCGCATGAGATACTGAATGTTCGCCGAAATTTTCCGGCCATCCGCGAAAGCTGCTGCTGCTGTTTGTGTCGCGCCTCTGTTAGTTGTCGTCGGTGCGATTCCGCGGCTGGGCGTCGTGTGGGCGTTCGGTGTCTGTGGAGCGGAGTCGAGAGGGTGCTGCAAGTCTGCGGCCAGGCGGTGGACAGAGTTGCCCAAGCTTGCCGCGGCGGCAGAATATGCTACTGTTGCTTTGCCCGTCGAGCCGCTAGCAAATAGGCCTTTGCTCTTGTCATTGCCGTAGACGTTTCGAGCTGGCGACTGTGGGGCATGCGACGCGGTAGGCGTGGCCGAAGCGTTAAGACCACGTGTTTGCCTGTTGACATCCTGAGCTGTACGCTTGGCGTCCTGCAGCTTGCGTGCCGATAGCGACACTGGGGCGGTGCCTCCGTTCGCTGATTTGTGCAAGCTAGCCAATACAGGGGTGACCGGCGCCGCTTCGGCGGCAGTTCGCCGAAGTGCGGAAAGTTCGATGGCACTCAGGTCACCACCGGTACTAGTGCGCACTAGCACCGGCGGATTTAGCTTCAGTAAAGGCGTAGTGAGATCTTGATCCATGGGGTGCTCGTGCCAGACTTTGAGGGGGAGGGAGGGGGAGGGGGGGAGGGCAAATGTGTGTGTATGTGTGTGCTCCTGCGAGGAATTGTATGCGTGACTGAATGTACCTCGCCTCTAGAGAGAGGATCTCCTTGAAGCGGGGTGATTTAAGCGCAGTGAAGAATCGACCGCAGAATAGGAGAAAAAGAAAAGGATGTGGCATGGGTGTATTGGACAACCATGATCATACATGCTAAATATACACAGAAGCACAGACACACACACACATACCGTATCTTTTGTTTCACAGTCCCACTGAACCAGCTACAAAGACTTGTAATATTGGAGATTCACAAGGCACGCTATCACCGCCGCCGTGCACCGTCTGTCTCCCTCTTTTTCCGTGTGCGTGTGTGTGCGTGCTCGAAGAACTTTTGAGGTCCGAGGGGGTCGACGACTTCTTCAGGAGAGATGCGGTTACAGTTACCCCTCGAGTAGAAAAGAGCACACACACACAGTACAAACCGTTAGACCCTTACGCCCCCCTTTTTTTTTCCACCAGTTCACTGCTGTACACGTATTTCAGAAATGCGACTTTTTTTTTTCGAATCACGCGTCGGATTTTCGCCTTGGTACAGATAAATGAGCGGCTGAAACCCGATCAATTACAGCTGCAGCCATCGCCCCGTTTCTTCTTGCAGCTCTGCTGCTGAAAAAAAAAAAACGGGGGGGAGGGGGTAGAGGTCGAGGTAGTGCGTGGGTGATTTTTTTTCTTTGTATGTACATAGAGAAAGAAAGAGAAAAAAACATACGTCGCGGTTGTGCGATAGGGGCAGAGTACGATGAGGAGATTCGTGGCAAAGGCGTGGACACGCGCGTCTGCAGAGGATGGACATGAGGATCGTATCACCCATCGGTCTGCTCTACACGATAGATAAAATGTAATCATACATCTTTCCCTTTTCCGACTGTCGCACCGTCTTGCCCCCCGTTTGCGTTCTCAGAGACACCCTCCCCAAACGAGGACTAACAGAGGATAGCGATGTCGACCATACATGCGGATACGAGCCAATATCACATCGCAGTGGCTAGGATGGAGGAGACGGAACTCACCACACAGTACACACGCGGCTGTGTAATATTGTGCAGAGCGCGTGAGCCCTGTGGAGCAACGCAACGGCTGTGACGGAGGAGTTACCCGGAAAGATCAAGAGCGTTTGGTAATCAAGGCAGGCCTCCCCTCCGGGGGGGGGGGGAGAGGGGTGATTCCAGCGATGACGTAGGCAAAGGAGATGATCAATTGCATGCCGTTACATAACTCTGTGCATCGGCGCGTGTTGTCTACCTTACAAATGCGGAATGGCTCGGCCAGCGCGCCGAGTGCCGAATTGTACCCGCGGGTCAGACCGCATTACTGACTTGTTCTTGTATGCCACGAAGCGAAGAACTGCCATTTGAGCGGGGCTGAATAACTGCTCTGCCCATGACTCTACAGTTGCGTTACCCTTCAGAGAAGTGTCCTGCAGCGATGCCGCGCCGAGGCCAAGCAGTATTTCTACCGCTTGCAGGTCCGCCCTCCGCATAGCCTCCTCAATGGCCGGGGTCTCAGGGCCATCCAGCGGACATGGCTGCACAGAGGTAATGCCGTTCTCAAACATGACACGCAACGCCGCGATGTGGAACCGGCGCGTGTGGTCGGCAGAGCTCGCTGGGGCTCCTTCCGCGGCTTCACCGTGAGCAGTACGGCCAAACAACAAAGCGTGCAGCGTTTCGGCGTTCATGTATGTATGCGGGGCCACAATGAAGGATCGCCAAAGAGTGGCGATACGTGCCATCGCCTCGAGAACTTCGGCGCTGTACGCGTTGGGGTATGCCAGTGTCAGAGGCAAGTGGTTTGGGGTGGAAGGCGACAGCTTCAACAGATGCTGACCCAAGGGCGAGGACGTGGTAGAGGAGGGTCTAACCACCTCAGACATCTCCTTCTGTGCAGCCTGAAGGACCTCTGCTCTAATGGCGGGAGGGTGGTGGCGTTGCGCGGCAGCAGCCACCGAGGAGGACAAAGCACCACCGTACTGCTTCCCAGAGGTGCGTAGAGGGGGGCGGCCAGGGGACAGTGTTTGTCCTTCCGCTTCCTGTGCACGCAGCGTCAGGTCCCTGCCCTCTGTAGCTTCGCTTTCCGCGTCTGTTTCTGCTTCAAGATGGGCAAGAATGTTGTTGAAGGTGTTGCAGTGAAGGTCAACCATGTCAAAAAGCTCAGGGAGCTGTTCCCGCATCTTGACCACTGCAGCTTCACTGTATTGCCGTTTGTGTAGGCGCCACCGTATCTCATTCCACATGTAGTACGCAAACAGACGCACCGTGGCCACCTTCTTGGAGTGGTTGCTGCTCGTGCTGCTACTGCACACGGATGACCATGCTTGGACTAGATCCGTCAAGGGACAATATCCTGTACTCCCAAAAAGCTCAAACCGCGGCAAATGACTGACGACGCGATGCCGTGTGGCACCACGGCAGAAGTCGATGGCGCAGAGGAGCAGAAGCTTGGTAGTTCCGATCCGAGCACGGTCTTGGGGGCTCCGCACAAAACGCATCGACTTCAAATCGATGAGATGTGAGAAGAGGGTCGTGTGACCGTCCACGTCGTTACTCTGCGTCTCTTGGTTGTGTGCAGCTTCCACATCGCTAGCCGCCTTTACTGCAATGGGACCAAAGCGCTGCTCGGCGTCATCGAGGAATGTCTTGGCACGCGAGGGCAGAGGTGCTGGGGTGGTCGTAAGCGCCAAGAGGAGAAGTACGAGATCGCTCTGATAAAGCCGGAGATGACGCGTAGCGGGGGTTACCGTGGAGGGTGCGGCATCGGCCAGGCCGACAAAGGCAGCTGTCACAAGAGGGTCATGGCGAGAACGACCGCTCTCGAGCAGTTTTGTATTATACGTACGTGCCACGCTTTCCTGCATAGTGTACTGTGATGGAGGCATCGGTGCACCGCGCACGTCTATCGCACTCAAGCGGTCAAGACGTCTCTGAAGTTCCAACAACACTCTCTGAAGAAGTGGCGCAAACACCAGCGTTGCGTGCTCCTTGCGCAGACAGAGCCGCCGCAACCTTTCGGCGCGCTCCTTCATTTGCTCGATACGCTGCAGGAGAAACTCGGTAACCTCTTCGACCGCCATATCGTCCAGTTCTTCTTCAGTAGTGCCGTCCTCCAACTCCTCCTCACTGGAGCTCTCCTGCGCGTCTTCGCCATCATCCTCATCGAGCCTATCGGCTGCTACATCAACACCCCAGCCCTGAATCACCTTGGGCGGCAACCGTATCCACCACCACAGTGCCAGGCGCAAGAGAGGGAGATGGTGGAAGATCCCTAGCTCTACCGATCGTGTCGGGAGTATGCCAGCATCTAGCAACGCGTTCAAAATCAGACGCCCGTAGTTGCCGGAGTCAGCGATACTGTCGAGTGCAGTGCCCCACCGGTGTGGAAAGCTTAGCGCTACCGTCTTCATTGAAGCAGCCACTTCCTTTAATTCGTTTTCATCGCCATGTTCGCTGTCGTCTTCGGTCTGCTGCCCTGGCGGTGCACGCCATCGCATCACTTCCTTGGGCTCGGCAGCGTTGCTGAGACCGGGCAGTGTAAAGAGGGGGTTCACATCGATCCACAGATTGCCAAGTGCGTAGGGGATTCGGAGTGCATCTTGCTGCATGACACGCTGTCGAGTGCGACAAATGGTCGCCAGAATAGGGAGTGCGACTACCATATCAACAGAGAGCCATGCATTGTCAAAACTTTTCAAAACGACGAGAGCTGAGACAGTGCGCGTCGCTGCCGGGGCGTCTGTCTCGCTGTTTGTATCAAAGTTCTCTGCGTGATCGGCGTCGTCCTGGTTCTTCGTTTCAGCCTGGAGGGGTTGCAGGAGGCAACACCGCAGCGCAGCGGGGGAAAAAAGCGCTGCCAGCACGACGGGACTCACAGGAATGATGGTATCCAGTACATACTTTGGGACCTGGTATTTCTCCCCCGCCCCTTTTTGCCTCTTGTCCGATGTTTCACTTCCCTCGACTCCCTCTGACTCTTCGTCGCTACCGGGCGGGCTGACGTCTTCCCCCTCACCCCCCTGTGGGTCGTCTTTGTGGTCCAGATCTTCTGCACGTCGACGCCGACACGCCTGCATCACGAAAAGCGGGTGCGTGTCCAGCAGATGCCACTCCTGGCTTGCTTTGTCGTATACGATGTAAAGTTCGTACTCGGTAAATGGGAAGTACGGAAGTGCGGAAACTGGAGGTGGTGCAGTGGAGATACTCAGTCGCGCATGTGCATTCGCGGAGCCATCGAGCGATGCACTATCGTGTTGTTGATCATGTCCATCCTCCTCGACCTCGCAATCGTTGAGATCATCGAGCAGATTCTTCGAGGTCACCTGGACAGGAGTGGAAATATGCGGCTTTGCGCTGTCGCTGCTCGCCTCATTACTTGCATCATCTGTATGCTCGTCCTCCTCGCCGCTAAAAAGATGAGAGGAGGGCTGATAATCAGGGTTAGGGGGTCCGGAATCCGCCTCTTCACTCGTTTCCACTTCTTCTTCTTGTTCTTCTTTCTTTGGATTGTGACTGCGGGTACAAAGTTGCCCAGCGGAGTCGAGCCGCAGTTGGTCAGAAGGGTGCGGATCTGGGGCGATAATCCACCCGTACATGATGCTTAGCACGCGCTGAAACGTGAAAACATCGTTAGATAGTAGAGCCGGCAGCCAGTACGGCGGCGGTTGCTGTACAGTTGTCCAAGGCCACACGACTTCTTCGAGTGGATTAGTGTCGCGGCCCTGGCTGTCTGTCTCCGCATCACTATTGCGCTCCATTTCGTCGTCGTCGTCTTCTGCGTCTCTGTTGCTCCCATGATGCTGTCGTTTTCTATGTTCACGCTCCGATAGCAGAAATCGCCGCTGGGATTTTGCGTCACCGTGGAGGTGCCGAAGGATGAGACGACGCCGAAGGGCCGCCAGGGGGGCTGCATAGTCTATTTCATAGTAGTGGTTATCTGCGCAGCAGCCCATCAGATTGCCCGCGGTGCCCTCCAACTCTTCTTCCTCTTCCTCTTCGTCTTTGAAGGCGCTGCTGTTTCTCGATGCTGCTGACCTTTGGGCTGCCGAGGTCGCACCTTCGTCGTCGTCCTCCTCCTCGTCCTCGTCCTCGTCTTCCTCTTCCTCCTCTTCATTGTCTTGCTTGTCGCTCTCGTTGCTGCCGACCTGGGCAGCGCGTCCTGGAAGTCGACGACCTATCATGCCTCGTGTCAGGCACACGTGCACGCAGGTTGGCTCGCATGCCGCTTTTTTCCCCTTTTGCCCAGGTAGAAATAGGCTGATGGTCATGGGAAACGGTTTCGGTGGGGGCGTTTCGTCGAGCGCGTCGTAGTCATCCTCTTCCGACTCTTCTTGTGTGTGTGGGGACTGCGACTCCCGCTCCTCCGCGGAGCCAGTTTCTGCGCTATCCTCATCCTTCTCGACATCACTGGTGCCGCTATCCTCGCCAGAGGCGATGTTATCGTCTTCGTACTCCTCCGAGGACATATTTTAATGGGGAGCTTAAGAAGATGTTATGCCGAAATGTGCGTGCGTGTGTGTACACGGCTGTGCGATGTAGGGCACGAATCTGCTGATACATGTTTACCGTAACCGGGTGTGCAGGAGGAGACAGAGAGAGAGAGGAGAGAGGGATAATAATGCAAACCTGTTGCAATGGAGTCAATCCCTCAAGTAGTGAGAACGGCCGAGTTTTTTTTTTTAATTTTGCGTGAACCTCAAAGTTACATAACCTCCCGCCAAAAAAAAATAAATACCTGTAAGAGGGAATAGAGACATGAGATGTAGAGCCGGGGATATATATATATATACTTATGTGGCTTACCTGTGTGTTCCGGGAGGGGGTAGGTGGGGTGTTGCTCCACATTGGTGGAAGCAAATGCTTGTCACCTTTTTTTTTTTTGAAGCTGCACACTTCCCAGATGCGCGAGCGGGTGAAGAAGGGGGGGGGGAGCGAGGCGCGTACCTAAGAAGATGCCTTGGCGCTTGATGCTCACGATGGGACAGGAGGTTCGGGTGGTGGAGATAAATATCTCTTGGCCTGTCGACTCAAATTTGGAGCGAAGAAATAAAAGCGTCCAGAACCCTCGATTCATCAGCATTGACGTCAGCCTAAACACGTCCAACGCAAACGGGGCTTGCAGCGATCGTATCGGAGGAGGGGAGGGGTAGATGCTTAATGCTTTTTGTATTTCTACGGCGAAGCAAGTCAGCGCCCGTGACGCCTGGCAAGAGGGTGGACAGAAACATCATCTCCTCTCCTTTTGGTTTCCCATACAAATAATCACAGGCAGACACCATACCTCTTACCCTCCCCGAAGCAAAAAAAAAAACAAACAAACAACAGATATACCTATATCTACGTAGAGATGAGTCATGATGGGTCTGGGTGCAGACAGCCTTAATGATCCGCGTTTCACTCACCGAACAGTGAGAAAGGAGGCGACTGTCATCTGGCGGTGACGCACTGCTCCTAACCAGAACGCATCGGATTTTCCGTCTTCCTTTTTGCTCTAGGTTTGCTCATATGGGCGCGTCGATCTAACAACGTACTCCCCTGATAAAGAGATGAAGAAACATTAAGAAGAAGCTCATCGACCTTTCTCGTCTCCGATCTCTATGTCGTACTGCGGTTGCGTCCCATCGACTTTACCGCAAACCCATCTCCCTATTCCGGATCACACACACACCTCAAAGATGAGTGAATGGATTCATTCAGAGCTCCAAAGAGGTGTGTGTGTGTGGGGTGGGGGGGGGAGGGTGAGTGGCGCGTTCGTTCCGCTGCAAGACCTATGCACACTTGCGCAAGCATCATGGTGCGGGAAAATTTCTCAGACTCGAGTAGCATTTCCCCCTCCCCCCGCCCGCCAAAAGCAGCGTACACACGCACCCTTCCCCGCTCCTCCCAAACAAGAAGAACTCGAAAAGTTGTGTGTGTGCTAGAGTACCGGCTATCCAAAACCAGATGTAAACACTTGTAAACGGAAGATGAAGTTTAAAGATGTGTGTGTGTAGGGGGAGGGGGGGGGGGAGGGCGGCTTGGATAGCTTACACACACCACAATGCATTTAACTTCGCCGTGCCAATTTTTTTTTTTTCAAACCTCAATAAACATCACCTCCATCCCTAGAAGAATGCAGCAAAGAATACCGTATCGCATGATGGTAAGCAGTTGCTGATCTTGTACGTAGTCCTTCGCCGTAAGGTCCAGTGAGTAGTTCACATGCTTTGTGCAGATCACGATGACGTTGTAAGCAAGCACGACCATCATGACAGTACCAATGGGGCTATAGAGTAAGGAGGCAAGGGACGTACAGCCACCTACTTGAGTGCAATGGGTCATGAAGTTCGGAATGATTGTCGTGGTGAGGTACTGGCGCTTGGCGGTGGTCAAGGCTCCGCTTCCAGGATGAATGACTGACGCAGTAGCCAGCGATGAGCGAGTGGAGAGACGCACGTTCGCTGCTAGGCTACCTAGGCAAGTGGCGCTGCGGTATCCCAAATGAGAGGGAGACCGGAGAAGCAAGTGACTGGCGCGCATCTTTTTTCTTTGGCGGCCTCCACCAGTGCGGTTTCACCGAATCAGTGGCAAGAACGCGGTGGGGATGGAGGGGGGGGGGGAAGAGGTGCGGGGGAATTAAGTAACACAGACCTTTCGTATATCCGTAGCCGAAATGTGGAGTTGACAATGAACAACTGGAGAGAAATAATACATACAGCTCCCCCGGTGGTGGTGGGGGGAAATGGGTAGATAGGGAGAGACCGAATATCGACCAGGGGCGTTTGTGTTGATGGGTGGGCGCACACAAAAAGAGAAAAATAAACAGGCGGCGAGTAGCCAGGGGAAACAAGAGGTAGGAAGTCATTGACGGAGGGCTAGGCTGCTGAAGCGCTATGAGGCACATGTTGCGTTCATTTTTCCTCTCCCCCTCCACCATCCCAAGGGAGAAAAAAAAAAAAAAGGGGGGGGGAGTGTCGATATTCTCGCCGACTGCACCGATCGCACTCTCATGGCATTTTGTTATTCCATCCCTCCCTTTTTGAGGAGAAACAGGCGCTGGCGATCCTTTCTGTGTTCGCTTGGCCTTTCGTAGGAATGACATCGGACAACTCAGTGCATCAGCACACGCTTCTTCGTGGTCGAGGGTGACGTTTGTGGATGTAAGCGCACCGGCCCTCATTGAACAAACAAACACACAAACAAAAAAAAAATGAGCCAAAGCTGTCCTCTTTGGGTTTCGCATGGTCTGGAGGGGTTACAATTTTACAGAACCATCCTCCCCTCCTCCAAACGGAGATGAGAACGGAAAAAAAAAGTGAGTAGTCGTCTACTTTCGTTGTTGCTTTCATGTTTTCTTCTTTTCATCGCTCTCGTGCATCTTTTTTTTTTTTCAAATCTCTTCCTCTAATTAAACTATACTGTGCCGGTGTTGATTTGGCGGAGGTGGGAGCAGAGAGCGGGGGGGGGAGGGAGAAAAGAAGAGGGGAAAAAGAATAGGAGAAAAACAGGCGCAGGAAGACGCAACCACTTAAGAAGAATGGAATAAAACAAAAAAAAGCAACAAGGAACAAGTAGATCAAATTAGGGGGTGATGGTGAGCGCCAGAGACGACGACGAAAGCGCAGAAAAGAAACGGGAAAGAAAAAAAAAGAAAGTAGAAATTTTCAAACACAGGAACAACAATACACAAAGAAAAGATGAGCTGGGGGGCCCGTCAATAGGTTCACGAAATGAGAGGATTTGGGCATAAATGTGCATCTGTAATTTGGGCCGTCGTCTTCCTCCACGCAACACATGCGGCAGAGATGCTGCCTGATCGCAAGAGTCCAAAGAAAAAAAGAACAAACAAGAAGAGAACACATGTTGCGAAGGGTACCCATTGCCACAGGGTTAGAGTAGGGAGGAAAGGGAAGAGTATGGAGAGAGAATCAGACAAGAGCCAAAGGGCGTGCAATCAAAGTAAAACACAGCAATAGTCAAGAGCGATGGAGATCAATCGTGCAGGAAAAACGTGGGGGAAGAAGGAAGAAAACAGAGGTGACAAAACATGCCTGTGAGTTGCACATGGTGAAAGACTCCAAGATGTTCAGCGGTGAGGGTCAGGGGTCGCTGCGGACTGCTACAGTAAGCGTACAGGTGCGCACGTTTTCATTTTGTATCTGCACGAAGTTGGGAGCTTTTATTATTGTATATCCCCTTTCCCTGGAGCAAAATCTACGAAGCGGACGTGTGTCCTCAGCAAAAAAAAAAAAAAAATTGTGTCCCCGTTGGTGACTTCGCGAAGAGGAAGGTGGGTGAGCGGGGATAGAATGTGGGAGTTGAAGATTCGAGAGGTCAATGTGATGAGCCAAAGAGGCGCGTTCCAGAGGATAGAAACACACACACACACAGACCTAAATCACTGCCGCAGCAGCGATCACCTCCATCGAATTTACCACCTTGCCTTGATTTGTTCTGCCCCCTTTCCTCTCCGTCTATGTTCTCAGCGATTTTTATTTAGTGTTTCCGCGACATATATTAATCCATGTGCGACCGCGTGCCTCCTTTTAATCTCCCCTGGCTGCACGGCCAACGTTTTCCTCCTGCCTCTCCGAGCCGACTACAAAAAAAAAAAAAAAATGATTTACTTTGTGTCGTCCTGTCGTATTTTCCAATACCTGCACCTCCGCAAAGGGAGACAGTCATTTTCCCCCTCCTTTTGGTTGCGTCAATGTAGGGTGTGATATATTTATGCCATTGCTTGGTGAGATACCGTCACCTGTACCCGCCTCGGCCTCGCTCTCTTGACTATTTTTTCCTTCTATGATTTCAGTGAAAATCTGTTTAGATGAGGATGCAGAAAATTGAGGTGGCCCAAGGATAGAAGGGATCCCCCCAGTAGGCGCTGTCGAGGGGTCTCGCATCGCCATCCGCATCTTCTGTTCTCCCTTCTTGCTCGGCATGCAATGCTGTATTTCCAGGCCTCTAGTGTCTCACACTGGGTGTTATCTGTGAGCCATCGTCGGCGCTTCTTTGCCTGTTACTGTGTTCTATGCTCGAACCTCAACAAAACCATCCATTGTTAGAGCTTTATTTACGATCACCGACATCCTCACATCTACACTCCTCTATACGCAAATAAACAGCAACAAAAGCGAGCCAAGACAAAGGAGTCAGGAGAGGAAGTGACCCAGAGACAGTGTAGAGCGAGAGAACAACAAAATCAAGAGAGAGCAAGAGCGAGGGCTGTTCGATACGCAACACAAGAAAAAAAAAAAAAAACAGACAATGAATGAGAAGAAAGAGGGAGCGTCAAAAGGGAGAGGACAACGACGCAGCGAGGATCCCAAAAAGACTTTCAACCGAAAAGAGGTGAAGACGTGTGGGCTGATCGGGGCAGTAACAGTACAAGCAGACACGTAAACAAACACAAAATGAAACTTTAACGATTAGGGGGAAATTAATGTCTGCCTTTGCTCGGGCAGAGAGGAGTCGTCGCCCTCAAAGGGAGCAATTCTGCACCGCTAGCGATACCAATAGGATAGCGAGGAGGCAGACAATGCATCTTTTCTCCGTGGTTCAGATACGCTCGCTATGGCACAGCGTTAGCGCTGCAAAAAAAAAAAAAAGGGCTACCGGTGAACAGTCAAGACAAACATGAACAACATTCGGTTTATATATATATATATACATATATATAATAGTAGTTATTTTTATTACACGTTTTCCACCTTTTTCCGCCACCCCATCTGTTGGTTACATCTTTCACAGCGCCTGGCCCACACGAGGGTGCGGGGTGGGGGTGATTGTGTACTCGCTTCGTATAGTGGACATGAAAAATGAAGTACGAGTCCACACTTGTGTATTCATGTTACCTCTCCGTGTGAAAGAGCGACGGCTGGTAGCAATGCTGGTGGGGGGCGCAGAGAGGGTTCACCCAAAGCATCTATGCAAGCAACAGAGGCTGGGTTAGATACCCCAGCCCACCGCTCATCTCAGAAAAAAAAACACACGCACGAGCTTCATGTCTTTTTCCTTTTTTTTATAGGAACACAATTATTTCTTTGCGTCGCTTTGTCCTCACCGAGCAGAGATGCGCGCTGCAAAGTCAGTGATGACTAGTGAAATCATCGTCATTTCTTTTTTTTTTTCTCTCTCGAGCGGAGCTGTCTCCCCCCCCCTTTTTCCCAGCATCGTTCACTTCACCCCCACCATAAACAGGAGACCCTCCATTACCAAGGAAATGTGTGAAAAAAACAACAACAACAACAACAGAGCAAAAGATTCACTTGCGTCAAGCACAGCTAACGGGCTGCCCTTTTCATTTTATTCTGTTTTATTTCGTCTTCTGCTGCGCCTGAGCTGATTACACCACAAGGGAAGGATGTGTGCCTGTGTGTTTGTATGCGCGTTAGTGCGTGTCGACAAGGAACTGTCTTGGCTTCCACATCCGTGTACTGCACGCACAGCGACATGGCCTCACACGAATACGTAGACACAAGTTACTTCCCCCAAAAAGAAAAAAAAGATGTAGTGTGAGGTATGCAGAGACACGAGGAGAACAAAAAATGCAAAGCACAGTCGCCGTGTTACCCACAACAACAGCACACACAAAAAGTGAGGAGGTTTCAGGCTTGCGGACAATCTCGGGAAATTCGTTCGAAGCTCTCTCTCTGTCCACTTGAAGATATATATATATATATATATATATATATCTTCAAGTGTATATGTATGTCAGCGTGAGCAGGGGAGACCCATGCACCACATGACTCGTATAAGAAAGAAAAGAGAGTTTCCATGCAAAGACAGTGCATTTTGTCGTTGGTCAGTTTGTTCCCCTTCACTTTGTTTTAGCTTGATAGAGTCCATTACGTCAACATTGTTGCTCTCCCTCTGATTCTCTCCCCCTTCTGTTACCTATCCTCTGGCTATGCCGCTGTTGAAGCCAATAGAATATATTAGAAAATATGAGGGAAAAAAATACACAGACCCTCACCCCCCTCCTTAGACACACAACAACAAACACCAACAGATTTTCTCGAAGGGAAAGAAACCAATACAAAAATCAACGTATCCGAAAGCGGGTTTTGGGCACGCTCACTTCAGCAGCGAATGAGATCCGCTGGCGCCTAGACCCTCTTCCCTTTATTTTTATTTCCTCCTTGTCCTTCACACAATCACAAAAAAATATATATAAAGACCACAATAATGTAGATCAAGACACACACATGTATATATGCATACATACGTATATATAGAGTGTAGATAGTGAAAGCAAGAAGCAACAATGACTACAAGCACACACACCCACAGACACACACACACTCGCAACCCTTCTTCGTTCAGTGACGAGTGCATTACATCCATACAACAGTAAATCATTAAAAGAATCGGAGGAAAGAAAAGGAGAAATAGAGGAGTTCACAAACACAAACATGCACACACACACACACACTGATTACGAAAAAAAAAAAAAACATGGAGAGAAAAAAAAAGGGGGAATCGAAGGCACTTGTTAAGGACGAGAAAAACACAGCTTGTGGTGCTAAAGGAAAAAAAAATTGTAGAGGGTAGGGTTGCTGTAGTCGTCGTAGTAAGACGTCTCTAGCTACATCAACAAAAACAAAAAAAAGAAACAAAATAGAAAAGTTAATGAAGAAACGACGAAGCATTGCTGTTTTACATATGGTGTCACACATTAACACAAGGCGTGGATGAATGGATGGATAGAAAAGAGGAAAAGAAGCGTACATATTCTACAAATGTATTGCCCCATTCCGGTTTCTTGTTGCTCATCTCCAGTTGTTCTTCGCATACATCCAATGAACGACCTCATCTTTCATTCTCCACCTTTTCCCTCTCTTTCCTCGCCTGTTTTTCTGTTTCCACCTTTCTCCGCCGTGAGAGACATTGTGTCTCTAGCCTGGCAGCGATGTGATCTGAGGAGTGTAGCAAAGGGGTAAGGAGGGAGAAGAAGGAGAGGGAAAAATGATCAACAATAAAAGAAACAAGGTTCCGAAGAGAGAAACAAACACGCCAACTACAACAAGAAGCAGCAACAACAAAGAGGGGGGGGGGGCGGAGGTACGCGTGGTGAGGGTGCCGGCCATCGTTGCAAAATAAAGAAAACAGTGAAATATAGCGAAGAAAAAAAAGAGACGCCCACACTCGCACAGAAAATCAAGTTTAATGGAAATCGAGCTCTCCCTTTGCCAAGCCTCACTCTCCTGCACCCCCCTTCCCCCTCCTTTTTTTCCCTCTTCTTCTATACACTGGCATACGGACTAATAATGACCCCCATTTTTTTTTTCTTCTCCCCCTTAGCTCATACGCGTATGTTCATGTGCCGCTCCCTTTACTGAATTTTTTTTTTCGTCTTTTGTCTACCCAAAAAGGTACCTCTTCAACTCATCGTCGGTACCGTTCTCTGCCACCCTATGCTTGCAAGCAGTGTACCACTACTGTTGATGCAGAGACAGAAAATATTCGCGGCATAGGCACTACAGAAGTCATAAATAAAAATAAATAAGGGAGGGGAGGAGCGAATCGCGCGATGTATTTTCGTGCACTCGTCTGCTTAACATCGGGGGTGGGGGTGGGGGGGGGTGCCTCTGACGACGTCGGAATGCTCCATCAACCCACAGAAAACGAAGGGGGAGCAAGCTGGGAGGGGCTGGTGAAGAAGACGCAGAGTACTTATTTAGTTGCACAGACAAACCTAATGCTGAAGTCACGATGAAGGCTCCGAGAACACGCACCACGAGGGAGAAAAAAGTACAAACATGAACAGTCATACTACGTTTTCTCCACACACACACACACACACACTCACACACACACATATATATATATATATATATATATATATGCACAGAGCCTTGAATCTTTTCAGCATCTTTTTCCACTCTCTTTCTGCAGTTCCCTAACGGAGATCTCTCTTTTCGGCTGGCAGAGATCAATGAGAGGAGGTGTGTTTTAAAATCCCATTATTTTCCTCGAGTCGTTTTTTTCATTTCCTTTGTTTCCCTTACCTCCCCCGGTCAGCCTTTCGGTATGAGGTGACAAGCACAAGGCGCTTGGAGGTGTCTGTGTGTGTGTGTGTCCGTAACTAATATAATAATGTGAGATAGGAGACCGAATCCAGCGCGCGGGTGATGTCCACATTTACACATTACAGGGAAATCTCTACCGGAGGCGGGAAACAAACCAACAAGAACAACAAAAGGCGAGGAGCAGAAAGGGAAGAAAGCGGTTTGATTAACCTTACCCTCCTTTCCTCCCTCTTCACATCCCTCCCCCCATTTCTCGGTGTATAAAAAGGAAGGGGGGAGGTGGTTGAACGACACCGCACACTAAGAAGGGAGTTGGTGTCACTCGAAATGCAGTCGAACAGGAAAAAATACGTGGGATACAATCATTCGAGCCACACACACACACACACACACACATATATATATATATATATTTACAAACACCCACGAACCCCTATATGAATTACCCTGCCCATCCCCAAACAAACCAATAACAACAACAAAAAAAACATTGCTTTTGTGAAATATTTCACGATTACGGGTACGTCCCGCCTCCCCCTCTCTCCTCATCTGCCATCTCTCTAGCGTGCGGTTTTAGAAACAAGCAGACAACATACTTCCGCATTGCTACCATGTATCATGGATGATCCATTCCCTTGTACCCTTCACGAGTCGTGCCTGTGTTACTGTGCAGATGGGCGTGGGGTCGAGGGGAGTCGTGAGAATATAAGTCTATCCAAAGTGTGTGTGTGTGTAAATATACTCAGACGGCGTGGGGCTGGTTTTATTTACTGGCACATGGTCACGCGACCGACGGAGCGACTCAAAAGAGCAACGAATACACAGAAGGGAGGTATACGGGGGGTTTGGATTTGGGAGGGTCGGGGATTAGATATTGGACGAGGGAGGAAAATGATGGATCTCTGATTTATATAATGAAAAAAAGGAGCCAGATCGAAAACAAAAATAACACACACACACACACACACACACACACACGAGGCCACATCTTAATAGGAGCATAAACGCAGAAGCGCAGGCTCACAGAATTAGACGAAGCATCATACACGCTGCAACAGATACATCGGGGAGTTGGGGGAAAAAAAAAGTTATAGGGAGGAGAGGGACGGGGAGGGACGGAGGCAGCGGCCGGGGCTGTGGCAGGGGGTTGCGGTGATGCTTCTTTTTCCCGCATCGCAAGATATGAAAAGGGAAACACACTAGCGAAGGGGGAGAATATATATTTGTTCCGACTACACTGTTGTGGCCACCGGGTTTGTCATTTGGTTGCTTCAGCGACGGTGTTGATTGGCGCGGCCTTCATTATGGTGACCACGGCCCTCGTTGTGGTGGCCACGGCCTTCATTATGGTGGCCACGGCCCTCGTTGTGGTGGCCACGGCCTTCATTATGGTGGCCACGGCCATCGTTGTGGTGGCCACGACCCTCGTTGTGGTTCCCTCGACCTTCGTTGGGGTTGTGGCTACTCATGTTGTTGTTACCTGCGTCTCCTGCTTCGTCACCCGGGGCGAGCACTAACTTGCGGCGAGAAAGCCGCTGAACAATAGGGCGGCCATACGTGTAGGTTCGAATAGGTAAAATATACTTCTCAATGTTGTCGACGAGCTTCACAAATTGGTCTACCTCGGATGCGTCCAGGACGCGCTGAACAACGTAGTTAGCGTACTGATCGCACATCATGAGGCAAAGCATGCTTGGCTGACCGAGTCCGACCGACGCCACTTCCTCAATAATGCCCATCGCCGCATCTTTCGCCTCGCGGTTCTTTTCCTTCACCTCTTTTACCGTTCCATCAGCATTGTTCCTGGTTAGCGGCCACGTACCCTCCTCTGCGTTCACAACGGCCGCTGTCTTTGTTGTGGATCGTTTGAAGGTGACAATCTCTACCGGATCAACTTTCGTGGGGAAGTCAGAACACATCATCTCTACAATCGCCATGCGATTCGAAGGATTCGAGCGGGCGTAGAGCTTCTCCATCACGTTGGAAGCAAATTTCTGTTTACTTAGGTGAAAGAATTTGGGCTTCAGTGCTGCGTAGACGCAGTCAATCTTGGACTCATCCTTCACGTGTTGCAGGACGTGCTGAATTACATAATTGCCGTACTGATCCTTCGCAAGTACATCGATGGCCTTGAGCAGCTCGTTGAAGATGATGTCCTCCTGCTCAGGGCAGTGCTGCATGATGCACTGAATAACACGACAGCCGTACGCATGGGTGGCCAGCTCCATCACTCGTCCTGCAAAAGCTGAGATGATAAAGCCGCATTGGTGTGGAATGACCTCGACACACTTCTGGATAACGTGGTTACCGTTCTGATCTTGGATGCATTTGGCCACGTTGTCCTTGAGCTCGGCGAGAATAATATCTAGACCAGCTTGCGGCATCACTTCAATACACTTTTGAATCACACGACAGCCGTAGGTTTGCATTGTGAGCTCTACCACATGGCCACACATCCGCTCCGCGGCAAAGGTGAGCTGTGGCGTGTTGCCCTTATCCAATAGTTTCTGTAAGACATAGTTGCCGAAGATGTCTGTCACCAGTTCCAGCGGCTCGTTGAAGATTTCATGGAAGATGCTGTCCAACGCCTCGGGTGTAGTCGAGTCGACGGCACTCTGAATAAAACGACTGCCTTCCTGATCCTTTGCAAACTCCACAGCATAGTCCTTGAGGTCCTCAAGGCGCCACTGGGACGTCTTTTGCTCCGCTACGTCGTGGCGAAACATACGGAGCTTTTCCGAGCCCGTGAAGCGGTGACTGTTCGGCCCATTCCCGTTTTCCAGGCTGCCCACACCACCGGCGCCGCGTCCACTACGGTAGTTGCCGCGGCCAACACGCCCACCGGGGGCACTGCTGCCAGCGTTGTTGTTGTTGTTGTTGTATCGTCGACCACCACGTCCGACACCTCGACCTTGGAAGCCGCTGTCCATCTCTGGACGACTGTAGAGCATGGTCGGGTCTACCTCTCCCATACCCTCCATCAGCTGATATGCGTTTCCATGGGCAACACCGAGTCCGCTGCTGCTGCTGCCTTGCGTGGCGTCGTAGTAGTTGGGCCCGGCATCTATTCCCGTGTCGTAGATGGCAAAGGTATTCATCGGCTCCTGTGTGTAGTACTGCTGTGAGGCAATACTTTTTGCGGTAGGCCCGGTTCCACGCATGTACGTAGCTCCGCCCGGCATCTGACTTTCGTAAGTACCGCGGTTACTGGAGGACGGCATGGGCAGGTCGCCGTGTGCGTAAGCGCGGAGGGTGCTAGGCGTTGCCATGGCCAGCGGTGTTGGGGCATACGCTGCGAAGAACTGTGTACTGGGGCTCATCATGTTGTTTTCAGTGATAAGACTGTGACCGTAAGGGTTGATCGCCTGTGCCTCCTGCGTTTCACAAAGATCCTTCGCGTCGAGGGCAAGGCTTTTGCCACCAGTTTTTCGGCTCAGGCCACCAGTAGGAGGACCTGTTCGAACAACAGAGACGGTAGCAGCAGCAGCAACAGCACTGGTGGATGGTACATCACCTATATCTTCCCACGGCGTTTCCATACTGCTAAGTGCCTCTTGCACCTCCAGAGACGGCAGAGGCGGCGGGGCACGTGGGTCACGGGGTTGCTTGCTGTGATACCAGTAATAGTATTCTTGGGAGCGTCGCATTTCATCGGTAGGGTCCCGGTTGCTGTTGATGAACAGCTCGAAATCCATTGGGGTGAAACGAGATGGCGCAGGTGGGTAGAAGGCTGTGGGCTGTGGAAGCTGTTGGCGTGCAGCTGCGACAGCGCTGTACGCCCCCGCGGCGGCTACATTCCCCACATCGTAGCCACCGGCTCCACCGCGGCCATTAGGGTTGTTGTTACTGATGCCACTGCCACGCACAAAGCGCGGCGCACCTGAGCTTCCATTATGATCGTTCCAACTGTGATCTGAGTACATGTTCGCCCTCTCTCCGCTTCGCTTTTTTTTTTTTCCTTTTCTTCTGGCGAAGTGGAATTCTGTATGAATGGGATGGTGGTGGTGGTGGTGGTGGGGGGGGGGCGAGAGCGGGTGTCTGGTGCACCGGCGATGACAAATCTCAGAAGCGCGCCACTAAGGTACCCAATAAAAGGGGAAAAAAGAGAAGCAAAACGGGATGGTCCTGTCGCGCCTGAGGGTGAGGAGGAGGAGGGGGGGGAAGGACGCAGCCGCCGTCTCTGTATTTAATCTTGAGTAGCGATGGAATTCGTATTCGGCAAGGCTCTCCACTTTTTGTTAAGTGTCGTGAAGACGAGTTTGTTCTCTTTTTTTAAATAGTGTGTGTGTCTTCTGCGAAAAAGCTGGAAAAGGAATTGTGCACTTACACATACACTTAAAAACACACGTACATGCACGCACCAGAAAGAGGAGGGGAAAAAAAAACTCGCATAGACGCCGGCGAGCGCCAAACTGGGGAAGACCAGCTGAGAAAAAAAAAAACCGACAAAAGACAAAGTGAAGGGATTTAGTAGAGGATGCACAACAACAACCAAACAAACAAAAAGGAAAACGAGACAGGTAGAGAAGAGCACTGTCTACTATTTTTTTTTGTGTATTTCTTCAAGAACACAGTATACGCAAGTGAGAAGTCCTGCAAGAGGAAAGGAGAAAGGAGAAAAAGAATCTTTTGCACTGTAATGTGGTAACAAGAAGAAAAAAATATATAGATAATTATATCTATCTACCAGTGATTCCTCCTGCACTTTTGAAAAAGGATTCTTAATAGAGTATTAGCTAAAAGGTATTCACAGAGAAGAGAGACACAACGTGTGTGTGCACAGGGAGGGCCGAGGAGGGTGGGTGGGGAAAAAGAAGGATGATGTAGACGAAATCAGAAGAGCGAGAGGCAACGACGCGTATTAGGTCCAGTCTAATAGCCGAGTAGTACATGTTTTTTTTTCCATTTTTCTTTCCCCTCGCTGAAGGAGGGAGAGACCCCTCCGTTGAACGAAGACATGGGGTGAGGCCTTCAGAGAAGTTATTGGGATCGTAGGAAGTATGTGTCTGCTTGTGTCACAAGCGCACTACCCGCTTTTCTTGTCCCTCTTATTTTTTAATTTTTTTTGTTCTTTTCGCTTGAAAATGTCCATAAACGAAGGTGCGGTGATCATGAGTGTGTTCTGAGAATCATTTGTGCTTCGTAGAAATGAGAGAAACTCACTCTCATCTCAAACACACATACACGTACGCATACAAAATTTAGATGAGGGGGAGGGCGGGTGCAGCACACCCACCAGGAAAAAAAAAAAGAAAGTTACGAAAGAAAAAAAACGACGAGAAACAAAATACATATATACATATATATATATATATATAGAATTCTTCTTTTAAAAGGGTCTTGACAAAAAAAAAAAAAATGAGACAAACGAACGAACAAAAAGGAATGAAACAAGCGAAAAAGTCCACACTGCAGCGGTATTCTATAGGGTAAAATTTTTTCTACCATTCCTACTTTGATATATTTACTTGTGTAGCGAGGACATAACACAAATGAAACCACATCGAGGGACCCCCTCCTTCCGCCACCCGGTTGAGCGATAACATCGATATAGGCGAGATCGTAACGAATACACTTGGACGGTGAGAACACTGTTACACAGATGTGCTTCTCTTTGTGCATACGTTATGTCATATCCTGGCCACGGGTCACTCATTACGTTTTGCCGCGGTTGGTCATAGATCAGAAGGTTCGAGGGAAGCACAGTTTAAGAAGAGAGGTAAACAAAGACACCGACGTGCACAGCACGCCACAGAAATAAAAAGAAGGTGATACTTTTTCCCACAACTGTTGTTCATCTTCTGCCCCCTCGAGGTGAGGTATATCAGCAGGTAGGCCCACCTTCTCCTTTCCTCCCGTCAGGAGGGGAAACAGAGACAGTGATTGTAAAATCATCATCATCATCATCATACCGGTGACGGTGTCATACTGCAGCTCAAAGCAACTGCCGTAGGAGCAGCTGCCGGCCTTGACTCAGGAACCGATACTTCACCATGGGATCAATGAGATGTCCCCCACCACGCGACTTGCAGAGGTGCGAATCCTCAAGACTCCTGAGCCTCCAGCAATGCCCTTCTCGTTTTTCACAGACTATTTCGAGAGTCTCTGTCAACACCGCCGATAGGTAGAGCTTTCATCGGTGGTAACTTTACGCGTCGCTTCGAGCTCGTGCTCCGATGGCTCATTCCGCCAAAAATTGCTGTGGTCCACTGATACGTGGCGGAGCGGCGTGCGGCGCATACACAAAAATGTTAGTGTGATGAGCAACAAAAACACCATCACACCAAACACAGAAGCGAGAATAACTGCAGTGATGTAGCCCACAGGCTTCCCGTCCACAGCTCGACAAGATGGGTTGCTTTCAGAGGGGTTGTCCTCGGGCATCTCATCCACAAAGCCTTTGGTTGAGCTGAGCTTCAACACCAAGTTGCCCACATACCGAAGTGGCGACATCATGCCCATTGTGCACACCTGCACCTTCACAAACACGGGATAGCTTCCTGCTGGCACGTCTTTGTCCACGGTCAGCTTGACTTTGATGTTGTTCTTGCTGACAGAGATGGGATCAAGACGGATGGCCTTCTGCTGCGCCTTTGTGACACCGACAAAAAACTTCTGATAGGTGGAGGAGCGGGAGTTAAAGTTAGTACCAGTGATTTCCAGCTCTGCACCGCTGATGCACGAGGCGCTGCTCGTTGCGCACGATCCACGGGCACTGGTGACGACGGGCAGCGGCGGGTTCACTGCGATAGATCCGAGCGACGTGGAGCCGAGCAACAGCGCGTTGTCAGTGACGTCTCTCACGAGGAAGTTGAACATGCCCATAACGTCGTTGGCAGAGATGATTGTGCACTGGAGCTTGGTCTCGGTAACCGTTACTGGATCACATGTAATGGTCGAGGGGTTGCCCTCTGCGGCGTCGGACTCGATGTTGTAGAAGATCACTTTATACTTTCTTTCGGGGTCAAAGGCACCGTCGATGCTCCAGGCGTCGCCGGTAGAGGGCCAGTCGCTGGACTGTCCGGTCACCTTGTGTGGGGTCGAC
>CM007317.1:394934-404942 GCA_000333855.2 Endotrypanum monterogeii | reverse complement strand
TCCGTACGTCGGTAGTACTACTACCTCCTCCGTCCGTCGCGTCGTACGGAACCGAACCGGACGAACGGTAGTACGGTTCCGGTACGTCGCGTACGACGTACTATATATAGTATATATATATATATATATATATATATATATATATATACTACTATTGTTCGTTCCGGAGGGGTATACAGCGAGCAGATTACACTGCTTCAGGGGTGCCTGTTCAAGCAATGCTGACTAGCTAAAGGAGAAATGCATAGCCGACGGAAAAAAAAGGTGGGGGAGGGAGAAAGGGGGCGAGTTGGGGGAGGGGGGTGCACATTTTTTCTCTTTTCTCAAAAGATGGGCGCTGCCGTCAAGATTCACATTGTATCGACAGCAGGGCGTGTTGTGGTAGCGGTGATCAGCTATTTGTTTTCCTACCCATGCGTGAACGCACAAGACATCATAGTTACCAAATGACGTAATAGAGGAGAGGCGCCATAGACGAGATTGTAAGAGAAGCGAAGAAAGATTTTTCGATGCCAGTAGGATTTCCCATTGCATGTAAATAAATATATAAATATATTTATTTATTCTTTGGTATAATTGTTTTCATTGTCTCTGGCGCATGACATCAGCGTTCTCGAGCTCATTTGCGTGAGGATGTCAACATAGAAACATTGACTAGACTTGTTTTGTGCTTGAGTGTGTGTGTGTGTGTGTGTGTGTGTGTGTTTAGTGGGTATTTTGTGGTGGTCGTGTTGCGACACGCCCATCAAAAAAAAAAAACTTATGCACAACAGAAGAGATATACACGAAGCGAACGGGATATGCGGGAAAAAAAACATCGAAAAGTAGAAGTCGAAGGATGCGCGTGAATTAGGGGTGCATCTGATCAGCTACATATGCGTGGAGACGAGTGACCTCGTCACGTGAGCGATCCACTGCAAAATTAGTATTGCTGCCCATCTTCATCTGCGCCTGTGCGTGAAGGTAACAACAAAAGATGCCGTGAGCATCCGCCCTGGGGGAAGGGAGGGTTAAATCAAACACAAAAAAGGTGCAGCGAGCAGGAAAGCGAGAGCGGCATGTCCACACATGTGCTCAATAACACCACCCCTCCATCCCCTTCACACACACACACACACACACACACACACACAAAAGTTGTCAAAGGGGCTGGTCTGGAGCTTTTTTCTACTCCTTCCCAAAGGGGGGAAGTTGGTGTGGTCTACGTGTTGGTAACTGTCTGCTTTCAGAGGAGTTCGCTAAATAGCGAGATGCTGACGATGCCGGAATGCCGCAGAGGTGCGCTGGCGGGGTCTCAGAGGGCGTGCGAGGGAGGATCGTGGACGCCCCCAGAGTCTTAGAGGTGGACTCATGTTCCTCCTCCGCCTCGCCCTCCTCTTGCTCCTCCTCCACGTCGACCCAATCGTTTTCTGTTTCTTCGCGACACGGACGGCTTAATGTAACTCTTTGAAGCGGGGCGGTTGAGTCAACGTTTTGCACCCGCCTCACTCCTTCAGGCGAATCACGAGTTGGGGGGAGGGGTGGGCAGAGGCTCCGGCTCAGCCGCGCGTCTCGCAGCACTTCTGGTCGTGTTGCTTTAAAGTGATCTTTTAGCAGACGTAGTTGCTCCTTTTGCGACTCGATTGTTTTGCTTTGTTGCAGCAGCAGAAACTGTTCCACATCCATCTGTTGCTTCTGAGTCGCGAACTGTCGTCGGTGACTCTGAACGAGTTCTTCTTGATTGCGTATCTGTCGTGTTTGCATGGCGATCTGGGCACGCTGTGCCTCAATGATCTGCTGCATCGTCTTCACTTTTTCATCATACGTGTGCATGCGATCCTTGTTGCTCATCAAAAGCGCCATCTGTACATCGTTCTGCTCTTTATGGCGACGCAGTAGACTACTGTAAAGCTCCGTTTGGGTGCGCAAGCCCAGGAGGCGGCTGTATAGGCTCTGCAGTTCCTCTGCTTCGGGAAACAGCTCGCGAAATGTGTCCAGTTGGAGGGATTTATTGTATCGTTGATGGAAGGCGCTCAGTGTCCATTGACGTTGAACAATGCGCTTTAGTTCAAGTCCTACAAATCGATCAGGGGCTGCCTCTGCCTCGTATGGATCATCCTCCTGCAGTTCGTCCCCGGGATTACGCTCACTGTCCTCTGTTCCATCATTTCCTCGAGATTCCGTGGTACCGTTGCGCTGTCGGTAGAGCAGGGCCTCCTGCCAGGCGTGCCGCGTGCTCGCCGAAGCGGCCGTCTGTGCATCTTTTTCATTTCGAGTCTTTTTTGCGTGTGGCGGCTGCGTCGGTTCCGCCTGCGGAGCGGTAGTTCGGTCCGTGGCTCCCTGCGGTACAACATTCATACCTGTTGGTGTCTCAGTGCTCTCGGCGCCACCTGAGTCACTTGCATATGATGCAGCCGGTCGCTTCACTCCTTGCGCCGACGGCGTGGGCTCAGACTGCAGCGCGAATTCGGCCGATAAGCGCTGCTTCTGCTTCTCTTCGTCAGAAACGCAGAAGACGAAACCGAGTGCCTGATGGCAATCGGGGCACTGGACACGACTCACGCATTTGTAGTCCTGGAACCATGGGGCGCGTGATGACAGCGTCGTGCGGTTTACGTGTATAAAGGCTTCGCGCAGGCGGAAGTTTCCCGGCGAAGTCCAACTCGTTTCTGCGACAGCGGCGGTTGCAGCCTTCATGACGTCGGCTTGAATATTAGGAAAACTGGCGTCGCGAACGACAGCTGGGGCGGTTGCCAGCGGTGGTCGCGCTACTTCATCATCACCCTGAGCGACTGATTGCGCACCACCGGCTGCAGGCTGCTCATCCGGGAGGGCTACCGCGGTGGCGACTGCACCACGGTCTTTAGTGCATACCTGCACTCCGCTAGCCAGCACGCTTTCTTTCACACAAACAAGATCGATACGACTCTCTGTCGTGTCTCCATAGCGACGTACGATGAGTGTGCTACTTGCAGCTGTGGTGGTGGTTGCTACAGGGGGGTCGCTTACCGTTGCTTGCACGTTGGCGGGGGCGGGTGGTGGCGGTGAGCTCTCGCCGGTTGAAGCAGTGCCACTTGTGGCCGATGTCGCTAACACCCCCGTCTCTGTTGTGTTTAGCGTCGCGACGCCTCGCTCGTGGAGTCGGCTGTCCATGCTCTGACGCTGCAGGAGCCAGTGCTTGCGGGACTGCACAATCGACTCGAGGGCAACCACCAGCGCGGCCGGTGGCATCGGAAACTTCATGAGAGACTCCGATACTACTGTTGAGGTTTGCACCAGCTCAGATGCACTGTAGCATGGCACTTGCACATCCTCGAGGTCAAGAAGACCGTCAAGGTTGTAGTGAAACGCGTACTCACTCGGTCCTTGGTGCACCTGGCGGAGAAGCACTTCACTGCTGTCACAGATTGGGTACTCGCAGCGTGAGCAGGCGAAACATATAATGTGTGCTGCACCAGTAGAAGGGCTCACCCCCTCCTCGGGGCCCGTGCTGGTCCCCAAAGACATGTCTTGAGAGAGGGATGCACTGGAATGTTTAGCGCCTGATGCTTTAAAGAGGAAATTCTGCACTAACTGTTAACCTCAGAAGGCACGCACACTCTCATGCAGAGAAAAAAAAAAAACAGAGAGGGAGAAACGACAGCAGCAGAAATTGGGGGGAGGGGGTCGTGCCGAAGCTTTACAATCCCCTTGCAGTCTGACTACTCTAGTCGATCTTGTCAGCTTTACGCTTCTCGCCTTTTTCTGTCTCGTGACTAGTTTAGTTGTTTCTTCGTTGTGAAGAGAAAGGGGGAAAGTAGAAAGCGAGAGCGGGGTAAATATAGATATATATGTGGGCGTTTGGTATACGCCACTATTTTTTTGTTGTCGTTGTCGTTGCTGACAATCAACCAGGTCCAAGGCTCGAGCTATAAAAATAACAGGTGATGAAAGCAAGGGAGGAGGGAAAGAAGAAGGGGAAAGGGAAAAACGTAATGAGGGTTCGAGCGGCACACAGACGAACAACAACAACAACAAAAAAAAAACGCAAATAGAAATGAAAATGAATAAAGCGGAAAGGGGGATCTTGTTTGAGTGCGTGTGTACGGGTCCGGAGGTAATGCGGAGGAGAAAAGCAACGGGACAAAAGATGGATCCGTGCAGCTTTTTATTTTTATTTTTCGTGCGGGAGCGTCGTGGAGGAAGAGGAGAGGGTGCGGGAAGGGTGATAAGCTTCGCAGAAAAGTAAAGGTATTTAGATTGAGTATCACCGCCCACGCAATAAAACAGAAGACCGGGGAGAGAAACACGTCTCGAAGCACGCAGGTGGTGGTGCGCCTCTTTGATGGTGCGTGTCACTTACCAACGCGAATACCGAAGCGCCTGCTGAGTGATGTTTGACTCAAAACACTCAGCACTAGCACCCGTCTGAAGACGCACCAGAGAAGGTTTGGTGTCCGGAGATCGTGCGAAACCACTGCGCTCCTGGTCTCGTTTTTCAGGCGTCTTGGAGGGGGATTGTGAGACTCTCCTTCCCTTCTCTGCTTGTATGTGTCTGTAGGTGTATGTGTGTGTGGGGGGGGGGGAGGGCTACATTGTTGTCTATTGATACCAAAGGCATCAGCACTGAAAATGTAGGTGATTTATCGATGCGCTTATTTGTTTGCAGGTAAAGTTTTTTTTTTTGAATTCTTCCTTTCTCTCATCGAGCTCGTTTATATGTGAGTGAGTGGGCATAGATCGAGAGAGGACGAGCGCACCGTAGGCGGTAATGTCATGTCTCTCCCCCTCCCTCTCTTCACACACACACGCGCACGCAGACGCACACAGATACAAAGTGGCTAGCAAAATGTGATAACCTTGTCTCAAGAGGAGAGCTCGGCATCGTCCGGGTCGTCGCAGGTGGTAGCGCGCCCATACTCCTCGTGATAGCGCATCTTGCATTCCCAAAACTTGACTCTCGTCGGTACACGCTTCGGCACAATGCGCCATTTCTTGCATACATCACACTGCACCCAATGTACAACTTCCCAATCTCCCCCTTTTGCTGCTTTTGCTTTGCTGCCTTTATCATTTGCACCCGGGTCGGATCTCCGCCTCGAGGGGCCACCTCCTGGTGGTGGTCGGCGCGCCAAAGGGGCCGGGGGGCTTGCCACGACTCCTGCTGCCTCCGCCTTCTCTCCGGCAGCCATATTGCTCTCCGTTGTAACCGTCTCATTTTCTGAGATGTCCTCGCAGCGTTGCCGGCGGCGGCGTGGGGGTGCGGTTTTGACGTCGGGAGCGACTGTCGTCGTCGCTGCTGTCGCATGCTCTGCAGGGGCCTCTGGCCTGGCTGGCTCGTCCGGCTGCTGGCGAGGCGGCCGCCCGCGCTTTCGCGGGGCAATAGGGGAAGGCTGCGGTCGAACTTGCTGAGCAACCTCTCTTGCGACGCTTTGCGGGTGTTCCAGGGTCAGCGGTGCTGCCTCACGGGTCGCCTGTTTCCCGGACTGGGTTGGTACCGACTTTCCTAGTGATGGGCAGGGGGATGTTCCCATTCCCCTGGCAGCGTCCATGGATTCCTTTCCCTCTCCCACCGGGGTGGGTGCTGCGAGCGGCACCGAGGGCTGTGCTGCCCTCCGCGCGCGGGTTGACCGTGATGGGCCTTCCGCACACCCGGTGCTTGCTGTATTTTTTGCCGACAGTTTCAGCTCCACACCCGCCGTCTCCACTTCCGCCGTCGGGGTAGTCACCGCTGCGTCCTTCGGTTGTTGATTGCCACTGCCTCCACTAGGCGTCGTTGTATGCTGATGGCCGACCAGGAAGGAGTTCCGCATAACAGCCTCTCGCTTCGCTCGGATCTGTGCTGGGGTGAGCTGCAGCTGTCGGACGAAGACGCTCCTGCTTCGCGCCTTGATGGTGCGAGCCAGCTCACGCAAAATAGGTAGTGAGCGATAGAGAAAATACTCCTTTTCTGCCAATGTGGCATCGGGGTCGTCTGACTCCGCTGCACAGTTCTCGTGGAATGATTTCTCTGCGGTCGAGGGAAGGCGTCTCCGGTCTTCACTGCGGTGAGGGGTTCCCTTCACCGCCGATTCACACACGCTAGCACGAATGGTTCGAAGTAGCGGCTCAGCAAGCAGAACTCGCATCACCTCAGCTCTGCTCAACGGTTCTGCCGGCTTCCCGGGATTCTCAGCACAAGTTTGCTGTCTGCTGAGCGAGGCAACCTGTGCTTTGAGAGGATATGGCAAAAAAGGAGATGAGAGGGCCGCGTAGATGAGCTCTGCTTCGCACAGCTTCATATTGCATTGCATGAGCCCTTCCATCTCCGATACGCAGCATGCGTTGTGATGTCCAGAGGTCGATTCACGGCCGGAAGCGCTTCCGCTACGTGCTGCGCGGCAGGATGAAGATGATGTCACCGCCATGGCGCAAACAAAAGGGGCCCCGCCAGGGAAGGGTTGCGCTACGCGACGCAGCTTTCCGCATGCGTCACACACCGCCCAGCAATAGGCGGCAAGTACGTTGCCATGACTGTCCTCCTCCACACCTGATCGACGGCGTCGTGAAGCCTCGTCTTCTTTCTCCTCCACCATGGACTTCAAGGAGTGCTTTACGGTGCCACTGCCACTGCCACTGCTGCGCAACAGGTGCAGAGCCGCTGCCCTCACCCAAGACCCCTGCATTCGGGACAACTCCGTCTCGCTCTCCGCGGGGCTGCCGAGAAGCGAAAGGGTTGGTAGATTATCCTGGTGCTCTGAGTCATGCTCGGCATGGCTGGTGATGCGTCCCCCGCGCCGACTACGCATCATATTGAGCTCCCGTGCAAGGGCTTCGTTTAGCGCTGCCTTTCGCCGCCGCAGCGCCTCTGCACACGTAGCAAGAGGAGAGCGGGGTAGAGAGGAAGACGAGGACCCATCAGAAGATAGGGGTAAGCTGTCTTCACCTATGGGGGGCATAGGCAGGGCACTGTAGATTTTTTTCATCCAGTCTCGCCGCAGGTCAGCGAGGGCATCCGCGCCAAATGCGCATTGCCACCCAGCGCAAATAAACGTGTCAGGGTTCGGAATGTAGAGCGGTGCATGCTTTCCAAGCGTTTGCAGCGCACTGTCGGGTGCCAGAATTGCCGAGTCTTCCATCTCGTCGCGCGGCGTGCGCCGCTTGCGTCGCAGCTGTTGCAGGATCGACTCGAAAAAGCCTCGCTGAGATGTCACTGTGGCTTCGTATTCGCCGTTATTATGCGCACTGCCATTTTGGTCGATGTCTCCAACCGCAATATGGCTGTGTTTTTCCTGGAGGCGCCTCGAGCGCCACTGAGGGGCTGCGACATCATTTGAGAGCTCCTCACGTCGGCGCAAGACATCCTGGTGCGTATGACGCAGCGGCCCACCACTACTAGTGCGTTCGATTATAGAGTCCAAACCCAGTACACTACTCGACACGACAGCCGTTCCTACTTCGTTCGGAATCTCACGCAGGGTGGGCACAGCTACCCACTGATGGCACCGTGTGCATTCAAGAAAAACACTCTCTGTCACGGAGGGGTAGCGGTAACGCAGTGCGTAGAGCGCGTCTGGGAGTCTAATGTACCGCTGCTCCGTCCACGCTTCTTGCGACGCGGGCAGTCTCGCTGTGTCAGAAGCCGCCTCCGGTGCAACTGGCGTCGGTACAGTCGACAGTGAGGCTGTTGGGGGTTGATCGGCACCTGGCGACTTGCTTTTCATCGCCGCACTGCCCACATTAGCTGTGAAGAAAGCGGAGGGAGGGGGGAGGGAAGAGTGATGGTCGTGGTGGTGGGGTGAGATCACCAAAACGGGGGTGCCGAGGTGCGCCAGGATATCAGGTTATCCGAAGTGCGCGAGGGCAAGATTAAGGGGACTTGGGCTTTTCTATATTCACACCTCTTCTATAGCGTCCGTGTAGGGGGTTTAAGGAAAAAGCAGCAGGGGGGAGGGAACAGACGCAGCCCCTATACCAATTTTGAGGAGGCAAAAATAGAATAAGTCGTTGTGATTGCCTGCGCTTCTCTTTTTTTTTTAATTTGAGAGAGGGATGTTGCTTCCGTGCCCTGTAGACTGTATATACACTGGCTGACTGATAGGCAAAGACCGGGTGAGGATTACCGGCGGAGTGGGGGAGGGGAAGCGGGGAGAGGAAGAGGAGAGAGGAGGTCATGGACTCATGGAAAGCGGGGGCAGAATGAGCGACTGCAGCGGGGAAAATAATCACCAGCATGGAATAAAAAGGGAGGGCATTTGACAGTTTTTTTTTTTTTTTGTGGGTGTACGTCTGCGTTTTTCTCTCGAGGCATTCATTAAGGCTTCCTGAAACCAGGTACAACCCCTCTCCTCTCTAGAAGCATTTTTCTTCCCTTAGTGTGAAGTTGTCCCGAACACCTAGACTCGCGGGTGTTCTTTTGCCTCTGAAAGGTTTTGATTTGATTTGTGTCTTAGTCTGGCAAGAGTGACCCCCCTCCTTGATCCCTATACAAGCATCAGGACTTGCACTTTTTTTTTTTTTTGCGCACCCTCTCCATTGCCTTCACCGGGGATGTGAGCAGTGTCATCCACGACATGCATGAAGTATACAGATGTTATTCAAGTTCAATAGATACTCATTGAAAGCCTTATTGCCCCGACGTATATACATATATGTATAATCATGTGCGTGGATATGGAGCTCACAGCATCGCCAAAAAAATCGGAGTGGAGCGAGGCTAGTGGTGATGGCGGTGATGGACAGACAAAAACACCGAGTACACAAGCAAATCGTTAGGGTGGATGAAAGGTGGAAGGGGCAGCGTGAAGACAAAGAAAAAAAAATCAACAAAGGGTGTAACGATTGTGTATGTTGGGTGGGTGGGTGAGGAGAAGAGGGTCACACACACACAAAAATTCAAGTGGCAAGCCTTACATCACAGGCGGAGATATTCCCACTAAATTTATCATAAATCAAACAAAAGCACAGTTGCACCTGGTGGAGCGTTTTTTTTTCTTTCTTATGTCCGCACTTTGCACCTCGTCTCTCGTTCTCACAAGCCCCCTTCCTTTTCTTTTCAAATATGTCCCACCCCTTCTTCCTGACTCTTGCTTGTTCTGCATTTCCTTACGCAGGCACCCAGAAGAGCGAATGCATACGTATTTTTATAACTGGGAGATTAGTGACACTGTTTTTTTTTCCTGGAGGTTTCAGTGGCAAACAGAGGTGCGACAGTTGCGAGAGAAGTCGATTGATTCGCATGCAAACACAACTTCCATCAATATGCTCGGGGTGTCTACATCTAGGGAAGGCGATACGCACCCCTCTCTCGAGCCACTGACGGGATGAGCAACGCAAGATATCCCTTCCCCTTCGCTTCATCAAAAAAAAAAAAATTTGCAAAAAAAAAAATCCTGTAAATGCACTTGACGTGTACATAACGACTCCAAAACGGTATATATATATATATAAATATATATATATATATATATGTATATATGTATATGGGTGCGCACATACAGAAAAGCACGTAAAGGTGAGAGAAGAGGACCGTCCACCACGCATCCCTTTCCCATTTCACCACGTCCGATACAAGTTTGACTCACATGGATATGTCGAGGGGGGGGGGGGGAGGGGAGGGGTAGAATCAGAAACAGCAGCAAGTAAAATTACAGAAAAGAAAACCGAGTTGAAACACACCGAAAAAAAAAAAAAAAATACACTCTCAGCACCACCAAGGTGAAGATCTTCACACGCCTGTATAGCCACACATTGCTGCATCGCATATAAGGGCGTGGGAGTTAGGGAAGGAGTTTTGTAGAGAGGGAGCACGATGGCAGCTGCTAGTGCATGGTCATTCTTCTTTTTTTTTTCGCCTATGTGTGTACAGAGGAATATATTTTTCGATACGCTCCCTATACCTATAAGTAGCACCGATCGAACACAAGGGGAAGTCCCTACTCATCGACGTGTGTTGTTGGTAGCCCGTGTTCGCATTAAATATATATATATATATATATGTAGAAAAATGTTTTTTTTTGTCTGGGGGTTAGCGGAGGTAGAGGTCGAAGAGAAAAAAGTGAACAAGAGACA
>CM007317.1:361387-394827 GCA_000333855.2 Endotrypanum monterogeii | reverse complement strand
ACCAAAGTACACCCTGCTGTTCAGCATCCGAAACTACCTCCCCCCCTCCTCCCTCCTCCCCTCAGATGTGTGCGTTTGGTTACGCGAGGTACAATCGAAAAGCGGTGTAGGGAACGACCCTGCGCACTTATGCGATCTGCCGCTTCACATCACTTTCATGTATCACCTTGGACTTTGGAAAAAAAAAATACAAACTATATATATATATATATAGACTACCAGCCTCGTGGGGTGAAGAAATTATTGTCATTCATCGAAGAGGACTGAGGGAGAGGGAGGGGGCGAGTCTGGGAGGCTTACAGAACGTTTTTTGACAACATCCAATCACATTCACACGCACACCAACCGATGTCCGATGAAGACGCAATCCCCTTTAGTGCAAACGAGCGTCACTGGACGAGTAGGGGAGCAAACAAATGGGGAGAGGGTGGAAGGGGGGTTACAGTAGAGAAGTGACAAGGGTGGGAAATAGGGCACACGAAAAAGCCAACGGGACAATATATAACAAACGTTAAGCACCCCTGAAGCACCGTTCCAAACCCCTGCGTGGGGAGAGATTGGGTGAAGAGGGTAATACATGGGGGGAGGGAGGAGAGAGAGAGAGAGAGGAAAAGTGTTGAGGACATATTTCTCTATCTGGCGGATGGGGAGACAGGGGCGTGCACTATTCCTTCCGTGTTTCCAACCGGATAGCCCCCCACATTTTTTTTTATAAATATTCATCACAGGCATATGAGCCAAGTGACGTGCGCCGGAGGGGTAAACGGAGGGGGGCAAAATCCATTCCAGAGGAAAATGGGGCCTCGCGAAGAGGTGCTTCTTCTTCTTCTTTTTTGTCCTTACCTGCATAACTAGAGTCGCTTGTCCTAGTTTGTAGACGCAGGAGGAGGAGGAGGAGGGGGGGTCACCTTATCTTTTTGTGGGGTGTCCATCCGTTCCGTGATGTCCTCCCCCTTCATCTGTGAGTATGCAAGTTGGATTCCCCCCTTTAATTAATGGCCATGTACGACATCGTCATTTCATCATCTCCTCTTTTTTTCGCCTTATGCCTACCGGAAACATTTTCCCAGTGGTCGGCACACGGCCTCTTGAGGCATTTTTTTTTTTTTTGGGGGGGGGAGAGGCCATTAGTAATCCTCTTTTAAGGTATCAGTTTATCCATCTCATGCCTCACCAGCTGATCGTTGATAGCGGCCACGAGACGGGTGTAGGCCGCCTCCAGCTCATCATTCACAACGACTGCGAGGAAGAAGTTCGGGTTCTCCTCGAGGAATTTGTATTCGCACTCCGCCGTTTCAAGACGTCGCTGCAGCATCGCCTCATCATCGGCGCCACGTTTTATTATGCGGTTGCGCAGCTCTTCCTTCGGGGCAGTGATGAAAAAGTAGACGGCATTCAGCGCTGGGTCGTTGCGGTCGAAAAGATTCTGTGCTCCCTTCACATCGATCTCGATGATACACACCTTCCCCTCCTCATGCACGGCGCGCACGGCCGCAACGCTTGTGCCGTAAAAGTTTCCGTGCACATCACACAGCTCGAGGAATTCGTTGTTCTCGCGCATCTTAAGGATACGCTCCCGGTCTGTGAAGTGATACTCACGGCCATTCACTTCACCCTGACGTGGTTGGCGCGTTGTGTGTGACACCGAGTAGGCAAAGCGGTTTGGGTACTCACGAAGAAGGCGGCCCAAGAGGGTACCCTTGCCAACACCTGACGGCCCGCACACCACCAATGCGTTCAGTGGCCTGCACATTACTTCGACTCACGGGAGAAAAGGAGCTGTATGGAGAAGCGATACTAACGGAGACTTGAAGAGACAGCAGCCGTTGAAGTTTTCTAGCAAAAAAGAAAATGAACAGAAGAAGTGAAACGGCAGCTGTTCAGTTGTGTATGCAAATATATATATATATATATATAAACTGCCAATAAAAGACGAGCAGAGAGGATGAGACAATGGGGACGCTCAATAAGCGAGGCGCGCGCCCTTTTTTTTTTTTGTTGTTGTTGTGTGTGCTTGTTTCGTTTTTCGTAGGCGTATAAAGGAATGAGACCCCCACCCCCACACACATGCACGGAAACACCGGCAACAAAGAATGAGGTTATAAAACGTGGACGGGAAAGGTTTTGATGAACGAGGAAAAGTGGAGATGGAGAAAGAGGGTAGGGGGGTTTAAGGGAGACGCATACCCACACGAAGCAAATGGCCCAGTAACGAAAACAACAGAAGGGAAGAGGTATTTCTCATGCACCAAAGAATACCAACATCCACCTTGGTCGCTGTGCTTATATATATTTTTTTAAATAACTATTTTTTTTTCCGTTCTTCATTTATTTTGTCTGTAGGGTCTCGGAAAAGAGCGATGTCTTTCGAGTGCGCGGGGGTTCTGTTGTTTAGAGATTTGCTTTTCCCGCTTGCTGCCCCTTTGCAGTAAAAGGGAAAGAGGAGTGCACAGAAAGATTTATCCCCACAGGGGGGGGGGGGACAAGAAATACACTCAGTACCCAGGGGAAAAATGAAACTTGGACGGGGAAAAAAGATGAAATGGTGCAAATCCGGGGCAGGCTGAGATGTCCAAAGTGATACGAAGACGACGGAGTCAAGGGAGGGAGAAGGGAAACCAAGTGCATTCATGTCAGGGAAAGGAGGAACAACTGATCGAGGATGCAGGCCAAGGTCGGAGGAGGAGTGAATACGATTCATAAGAAGCTCGAAAGCATACGGGCCTTGTCCTCATGTCCACCCTGCACGCACGGAGCAACCCCACCCCCCCTATAGATGATATGCGCAGAAGCGTAATTTTCATTGTGGCACGTATCCGTGTAAGCAACAAGAAGATGTGAAACGGGGGGGGGAGAACAGCAGAAAAAGATGCGTGTGATGAGAGACTCGATAACCCATCAGTGCTACCTCCTACTCCTTCTTGTACAGCTTCATACACCGGCTGTGCACTCGCTGCAGTTGGTCGGGAAGTACAGTTCTGGCGAGTTTTGCTATCTGCCCCATGGACCGTTCGCAAGACCTTTCCACCTCTTCTCGCTCACGCTTCAGCCTCTCCAATACAGTTTGAAGCACCGCCACCGATGTTGAGGCGCGTTGCTCAGCGTACTCGGCGATTAAGTGCTCGAACGGAAGCGACCAGGAATGCTCAAACGGGGTCGAGGACGTCGCCTCCGTTTTAGGCTTTGTGCTTTCTTCTGCGACAGGGTCTGTTGGAGAGCACGCGCTGTGAAGGTTGCTATTTGGGTTCGGGGGAGGCTCTAGGTACGCCGCTTTAAAGGCGTCGAACACTGCCTCCAGTACGGGAAGCTGCGACGTCGCGAGCACCGCGCGAATGTGGCGTAGCGCGCCGAGGGAGGGATGATACAAATGAAGGGTATCCACTTTCTCTGCCACGACCACGGCGAGGCTGGCGGCGTTGCCCTTGTGCAGTGTAGACCAAGTCGCGTGACAGACTGGCACACAGACTTTTACGGGTGTCAATACCGATGCCAACTTGGGTTTGCCATATGTGCTCGCCAACAGTTGGGGTACCCATACCTCACGTATTTCTTCGACTGGTGCATCAGAGGACACGGTGCTGTTGGAATGCAATGGGGTACCAGGAAGAGTACGACGCTCAAGCAACGCCTGATGCACAACAGTGACAGGTGGAATTTTGAGATGCGGTAAAAAATGTATTTGTGCCTCCACGAGGTGCTCTGCCCAGGTGTCATCCTCGATCATGAAGGGTGGATGCCGCACAACACGGCGGGGGTGGGGGAAGCTGCCCGGGAGCACAAATACTACACAGTTCACGGAGGCATAAAAAAGTGAGGGACTACTCGGTGCAGCGAGTGATGCCGACGACGAAGTATCGTTTGGCGCGCGGCTGGTGGCAGCAGGCAGTGATCCCTCAGAGTCCTCGTGAAGAAGGTTGCCTGTGCTGTTTGCCTGGGTGTCTTGCAGATGCTTCCGTTGCTGTTTTTCCAGCCACCGATAGAAAGCGTCCTGTGAGAGCGCACCGCCATCGCGAATGTAGCAGTACCGGTGATGCGTACAGCGACGCACGGAGCTAATATTTCCAGAGCTTACGCCGCAGCGACTCGGGGTGGCTGGTTTCGTACTGGTCCCGCTCACCCCCTGAGCCTCTGTACCCGAGGATGACGATGCTCCATGGCTGTAGAGTGGGACAGAAACACTGCCGATGGCGTACGGAATGTCGACCGTCGCGCCGTACACAACCCGCTGTGATTCTGTAGACATTGAGGGATACTCGGGATACCCTCTTGCGAGGAGGAGTGGGGGTGAGTCGCTACGAAGTGCACAGGTCTAGATAAGTGGTGTGGGGATGAGGGGTGATCATCAGTTGGTGGTAGTGAAACAACATGTTTGCATGGAGGCGTCCACCATCGTGGGGACATAGAGGGGAGGGTGGGGTAGGTTGGTGGTGGACTCGTGGCCAGTCATGTAGGGGAAGATGAAACGCTTCCAACAAAATTTGCCCCCCCTTGACGTTGCAGCTCCCGAGGCTACGGTTGAGATGGTGCTCGATCGGCTCTGGGAGACGCTTTTGCTTTCGCTCGCTGATTAACCTACGCGCCTCCCCTCCGTCCAAACCTCAGACGTGCACCGCCTCTAAATACACATTTTATAGTGATCTCAAAATTCTTTTTTTCTGGATTTTCCCCGGGAAATCGAAGTGCCATGCGGGGTGGACGAGAATCAGAAGTATTATACGTGTGCATGTGTGTGTGTGTGGGGGGGGTCAAGTAAGTACTAGTAATAACAATAATAGCACACAAAAAAGACGAAATCCAAAAAAAAAAAGAGTGTGGGGGTGCGGAAAAACAAACAAACGACACCAACAACAACAACAAAAAGTAATGTGTGCATGCATCACCTTGCCTACATACAGTCAACAACGAATGACGAAGACACTTCACGTGTCCAGATCGCCATGCTACACAGACACATACGCGTTCTCATACCAATAAAAAACTGCCACAAAAAGGGCGTGGCCCCCATGGGAAGTCAGTCATTTGAAACACACAAAATACTACAATGCATGAATTGCTACCAAAAAAAAAGGGGGCAATACAAAAAACCATCACACACACATATATATATATATATATATATATATATATAGGTATTTGTTTCATATGCCCATTGCACTACGTAGCACCATCTACGTTGCTTCTTTATGCTTCACCACATCAAATCACCGTTATCCTTCGCGTGGTGCGAGGAACCAGTAGAGGTGCTTCAAAGAGATGGTGACTTAGTCATCTAGAAAAAAAAATGCCCCTGCACTCAACATTCCGCACACACACACACACACACACACACACACACACACACCCTAGCATCGGCGCAGGGTAATATTGATGGTTGTTATGTAGCCTGTGGGTGAAGCGGAGGGATGCGGAAGCAAATTGGCTACGAGGCCGTCGACAGATGATACGAATATGTGTCTGCCTGTGTACTTGACGAGCGCTTCCGGCAGACTTGACCTATTCATGCAACTCACTCACACGGTGAGCGCATCGATCTCCGAAATAGAGACGCATCTAAACTTGAGGACATCATGAGTAGGACCTTACTTTTTTTTCTTTTGGCTGTGTGTGTGGAGGGAGGGGGGAGATCATCTCAAGTGCAGCAGAACCAAAGGCACATAATACCACCGAGAGTCAAAGCACCCGGGAATTCTTTCGCCCATATCTGTTTTGAGATTTTTTTTTCTCACTATCCGATAAGCGAGAGAATGTCGGTCCCTCGTCTTTTCCCCCAGGCATCCTTCATGCAGGGTAGCGTGAGAGAAGCTCATGTCGCTGTTCTGTTTTTTTTTGTCCATAGAAGGAAGAGGGCCTTACACACCTACCATAGAGCTCATTGCAGTGCTGGTCTGCGAGCTGTGCTTGACATCCTTGCGGGCGGTGGCAATGACGTGCTGAATGTCCGGCGAGGACGACGTGTACTCGGCCTGAGAAATGGTGAGGTCCTTCTTGACCCCCTGGGCCTCGGCCATTGCACTTACCGGGTCGTTGGCGGCGATGCCGAGCTTGTACAGGTCGCGGATCGGATCATCCATCATCAACTCAGGCGCACGGCATACCCAGCGGTACACTTCCTCATCGAACTCTTTCTTTTTGTTAAATCGCTGCTGCTGCACCCAGGGCTTTGTAGACCACAGGCCTAGGTTATAGAGGGTGATGTCGGGGTGCAGGAAGGTGAGTCGGTATGAGTGCCACATCGTGAAAAGAATCACAATAAGGGTGACCACCGAACACGGCACAGATTCCAGGGACAGCATCTGTAGTCGCATCTTCTCAATTGTGCTGACCTCCAGCCAGTGTACATAGCGGCCGTACGGGTTACGCGAAAAGAAGCCGCCCGACATGCCCACTGGGAGGAGGTTGTAGCGGAAGCGATACAGCCAGTTCACGTCTTTAGGGAGGAAGCCCTGAAGGTATCCGGTCGAAACGCCGTCGTGCTGGGTGCACAGAAACGGGTTACCAGTCATGGGCTTCAGGTAGTAGCCGTGGTCGACCACCGTCCTGGCGGCCATACCACCGCACATCTTGATTGATGCACGAGACATTGTATCAATGAAGGATGGGGGAGGGAAGGGGGGTTGGGTCGGCGAGCTGCAGTGATGGTTAACTTCGTGTCGGATACGAGCAAAAAAGTAGAGGGCGTATACTTCGAGGATGGGGGGGGGGGGGAAGGAAAACATAAATCAGCGATGAAGCCGAGTAGAAAAATCGAGAGAGATACAGCAAAGGAAGAAGGAAATGGGGGTATTGAGAGGAATGGGAATGAGGTGAGGTTCACCCAAGAGGGCATGAGCAGAAAAAAAATTGACCAGCGAGACCGGCCCTATTTTTTTTTTTTCCGTTCGAGTTAAATAGAGGCATCCTCCGGTGAGGGGTGAGCCTGAGCTGTGACTTGGCGACTTGCAATCAACAGTAAAGGAGAAAGCATGGAATACAGTTTTGGGATGTCGTTGAGCGCAACGCGGATGCGGAAAAAAGAAATATATACTTCTCGCAACAGGAACGCAGAGCAAAAAAAAAAAAAAAACGAGATGTCCATAGGCAGACACACTATTCCTGTCATACACATACATCATGTTATTTATGTAATAAGTGATGACACGAAAAGGTGAGACAGTCGCAGGCAGCGGGTTAGTCGCTCACTTTTTTTTTTTTCAAGTACTTACCTGAGGCGATGGTGGACGGAGAGGGCGGGGCCAAAGCGGCTTTCGAGCAAATGAGAGCGTTGGGCTTGACAGTTGCAGGAGTGAAACTCTTCGAGCCGCCTGAGCAAATCTCTCTTCCCGAGGCGAGAGATCAGGAGAGGCGGGGCTCGAGAGCGCCGCCGTCAAATCACGTGTGTCGCGCCACCAGTGCTGTGGTGATGGACGGGCGGTGTTGTGCGTCGAAGAGATTCGCGCCGTCTTGGCCACCTCAGCAGGAGTCGGATGTAAGGGTTTCTGTAGACAGGACAACGCAGCTGCGAGCATCGCCGATAAC
Source organism: Endotrypanum monterogeii (assembly GCA_000333855.2). Lineage (NCBI taxonomy): Eukaryota > Euglenozoa > Kinetoplastea > Trypanosomatida > Trypanosomatidae > Endotrypanum > Endotrypanum monterogeii. Next base: position 387,312 of record CM007317.1, on the reverse strand, counting down.
GGCGCGCGACCGTTGGTTGCCTCTGAGTCCAGGGACTCTAGCACGGTAGACAGATGATCGCCGACGAGGTCCTTGCGCGTGATCATGCCGACAGCGTAGTTGTTGATGTCCACCACGACCAGGTGTCGCAGCCCCAGCGTCGTGAACATTTCATAGGTCCGTGGGAGCGCAGTCGTGTCCAGCACTGTAAAAGCAGACGTATCGACGTACGGATACAGCGAGATTTGGTCAGTGCGCAAACGCTCCCGCCGTAGGTATTGCGCCGGGTCGGCACCCACCCATCTACTATGAAAGACGTGGTCTTCGACCCGCTGCATGACGTCGTAAGAGCAGTAATTTGTGCGTCCATCTGTAATGGTCATGTGCCACAGCACCAACTCCAGCTGCGCGCGTGTGACCGTCCCTTTGAAAGTGCGGTCGTTAAGGGAGACGACGGGAAAGCCGTGATGCTTCGTGGTGCGCAGGACACGCAGCACGTCATCAAGGGTGCTGATAACAGGAAGAGAGACGACTGGCGAGTGCATCACATGTCTTGCGTCCAAGAGGCTGTACCGGTGCAGGTACGGCTCCACGTTAAGCAAGGGAACACTGCGAGACTCAAGGTAGACTGTGTGCAGGTCCCGTCCCCACTGGAGAAGCACACGTCGGGACACCGCAATTGCAAGCATTAGCGGAAGCAAGTGGCGGAAATCAGCCGTGCACTCGATGAGAATGGCGCCCATACCGAAGCTAAGACCTGACGTGGCGCTCACAAAGCTACCGGCACCGAAGAGTGCAAAGACACCGGGGTCTGCCCACGTGGCTGCATCCTCACTGAACTTGACAGCAACCGAGTGCACTGCAGCTCCGATACAACGACCGATAGAAGCGCCCATCACCAGAGGTGGCAGCAGGGTGTCTCCATACAAGGCAAGGCCCAAGTAGACTGAAGAGGAGAAAAAGTAGATGAAGGAAAACGTGAGAAGGACGGGCCACGGAAGCAAGTGCTCTGTTCGCTGACTCAGCAGCGTCTGCAGCGTGGAGTCAGCATACGAGAACGCCAAAGAGGCGTACGCGTCGATCACGCGTACTGTTTGCTCCAGCGGCAGCTGGAGCGTCTTCGCATCGGATGCACTCCTCTCCACGTCTCGGTAGCTCTCCGCTGGGCAAAGAAAAGCGTTCATGCCGTAGAAACCGATGCTCGTCACGTTGCGACTGGAGCGTACAGTGTTCGGCACAGGACGGCACACCTCCGGCATGTACACAGTCTCTTTACCGCCTTGCTCTCGAGCGTCGGTTGTCGCCTCAACAAACGCAGGTGGTTTCGAGAAGGCCACGGCGACCCAATAATGGAGACTGACGTAGAGCAGCGTAAAGACGATGGGGAGAGCATATCGAATAGCTTTGGTGCGCAGCCACATTTCCAGCCGCCGCCTACAGTAAAGTGCAGCCCAGCTTACCCGTACAAAAAATACCGCACAGATACCGCTGCAGAGCCCAGTGACCAGGGCCGGGACGAACATGATCACGTTCATCGATGCGCTCTCACCAAATGAGAGGTGAGTCCGAAGCAGAACCGCCACCTCACGCTGCAGCAGCCCCCCTTGTGGAGGGATGCGGGGGTTAAAGCTCACCCAGTAAGAGCAGCACAACTGTGTGCACAGTGTCGACAGCAGGCACGCAGCAAAGACGTAGAGGGCAAAGCGCACCGGAAACACAGCCGACAGGAGTTCGAGAATGACGAGAAGACCTCCGACGGAGACGCGAAATGTGGCAGCGATACCGGCAGCTGCTCCAATGACAAGAATGGTGCGGCAATCACGTGGGTTTCGGAAGCAGTTCACAAAATTCAAGTTGTAGCACCGAATACAATGTCGCCGCTTCAGCAGCTGTGCTCCAAGCATCGCACCACAGAGCATGAAGTGACCGTAGTGGCCCGTGCACACACCGCTGGCTACGGTAAATATAACAGCGATTACCTTTGCTACGAGTACACGAGTGCTAAACATTGTCGGGTAGGCTACGCCGTTGAGGTAGGCGCGCACCTCGGGTATGCCTGCGCCGACACTTTGCGGGGCAAGGTAGCATACCCCACTCGCGATGGCCGAACTGCCCAGGGCGAAGCTGATCCATAAAAGATATCCATACCAATACCACCGTGGCGACGCGATGCCGTAGAGACCTACACTGTAGCCCCTAAGCATCGCCCACACATCGAGGGTGGAGGGGCTGTCACCGCCTTGCTTGCTATGACGCATCGAGCTCGCTGCAGAGCCCTCGGTGGAGTTGGGGTATCGCTGAGGGTCTCCGAAGGTGAATCCACGCAGCCCGAAGCCAAGAAGTTCGTAACGCACGCTGTTGAGCACATGCAGGCATGTCATCGCACCGACCGATAGTGCACTTGTAGCGATACCGAGTAGCACCACAAAGACCCACATGAACCAGCGCGGCTCGTGGCTGCGAGTCTCCAGGTGGTCCTTGTAAAGCAGGCTATCAGCTTCGTACGTATCCACCGACTCATAGTGGGCCATATATGAGCGGTCCAATGCAGAAAATCGACGCGGCTCAGCATCCGGTGGCACTTCACGCGCACACCCCACGCGAATGTCGTGCCATAGCCTCCGCAGTGCGGCACAGCAGCCTGAGGCGGGAAAAGTACTAGTGCCACTATGCATCTGCTCCTCCTCTGCATGGGACGGAGGGGACGAGTCCGGTGACACGTTGGGCGCTAACAGCGGCTCTTCGACGCTGGTGAGATTTCCTTGACGGCGTGGTGATCTGTCGACATCATCACCGTCTATAGTTGTTGCCGGGTCGTCAATGGGGTCAAGAAGAGAAAAGAGAGGCACATATCGCCGTACGGGTATCCTCTGTTGTTGTTGCGCGGGGCTTGTGGTTGGCGGTGCCGTTGTCGTGCCTCCAGTCCCTTGGACTGGCAACGGTGCACCGTCGACGTCCATGATCTTGTCACCAGAACGGCGTGTGGCGCCGGTGGCAGTTGTGTGTGGTTGCCGCCGTGTACGAGACTGGAGGCACGCAGTTCCGCTACACCCTTTTTTTTTCAAGGATCTCTTGGCTGTCTGATCTTCATGAAATCACGTTTACTGGTGCTGGAGGTGAAATGGGAAATCCACCCCCCCAAAAAAATACATATATATGTATATATATATGTATACCACAGCGAGGGTGATCTGTACACTCGTGAATAGTGTCCCTCCCCTCTTTTTTCTTTCAGTGTACTTTCTATTTCGAAGTGTCTCACCGAACGTTACGAGACAACATGCGATGAAGGCCTGATAGAGAGGCCCGAAGTAATTGTGACGAGAGCACAGTAGCATATAATATATAAATATATATATATATATATATATAGCGAGAGAGAACAAGAAGGCAGTGGATGCAACAAAAGAGAAGAGGGGTATGTGAAGAAGCCTGGTGTGGTCATTACTGTGTCCCCGTCGGTCGACGTCGAGGCATCACTGCCTGTATGCCACGGATGAAACAAGGGACGCGACAATATGCTACGACAGAAGCGCGCGCATGCTGTGAACAACAAAAAAAATACAACCTTCATTCATATAACTCTTTTTGTAGTTTGGTCATGGTGGAACAAACAAACAAAAGTCTGATAGGACCAGGGGTAATGTAAGCGGCCGAGACAAGCGGAAGAGGGAGCGGCAGTCGCAGAACCCTGTGTGTGTGTGTGTGTGTGTGTGTGTGTGTGTGTGTGTACGTCAATCGAGTAGTTGACTGTACTCACTGCACCTGCTTTACCACGAGTCGAAATTTAGCCCCCACTCTCTACTTAGCGGTGCTCATAATTCCCTGCCTATTGTATCATGCAAAGCAGTCCCAGACACACATTGTACCAGTGCCGAATACGGCCCTGTGTAGTTCGGACAGCGCAACGCGTTGACCAGCGAAAAAAAAAACCTTGCAGGTCATGCCCCATGGGGACTCTCCCACAAGTGGGCCATGAGGACCACGTGAATTGCGGTAGGGCCATGCTGGTGCTGTCGTCATTCATATGGACAGTAGTAGCGTTATCTTTGTCGCAAATCGGTTCAAAAAATAAGCATCCAGAGATCTCAGCGCTGACCTCCGCAGCGGTGCATCCCGCTGAGGACCCCACATTCAAGACTTACCAAACCCTCGGTGCGACATGAAGAAGTTGACGCTTGCAGGGTGGACTGTGCGCATGTGTGTGTCTGTAGAGGGGGGAGGTAGGGAGATGGGAGAGAGAGGACTAGCTAGCTGCTTCAGCTCCCCGATAGTGGCCCTTATGCTCATCACCGATATTCACATTCCGAAATCAATCGAATGATCGGCTGAAAAAAAGTGGGTGCCACTATCGGAAAAGAAAAAAAAAAATAGCTCATCAAGTGTAGTCCCTCGCTTTTTTTTTCCTTCAAATCTTTTGAGTTTGCACCCGCACGTGTCAATGAGAGCAGTAAGTGTCGTACAGCCTTTCCACAAACGCAACGTACGCATCCTGGTCTTCCTTGTTGCTGACAGCCATACCGGGATGACGACTGTGTTGCAGCACCAAAACTTCTACAGCTGGGATGACATGTGGGACGAGCTCTCGTCGAACACGATCTATCAGCGCTTGCGTGCATTCCATAGGCACACGGTTGTCCTTGAGGGATACAACGAAGGCAACAGGGCAACGCAGGTGAACCTCTTCGGGTTTAAAGTCATACGCAATTTTTTCCTCCTCGCTGCCACGCCAGTCGCTGAAAGACTGCACAAACCACCGTACGAGTCGAGGCGCCCAGCACGAAGCAGCAATGACGTGATCTAGGGTGTCGAAGGGTGCCTCGACGAGTACGAGAGAGACATGCTTGGCTTCCTCTTTGGGGAGTTTCATGGCTGCGTAGAAGCACGTTGTGGCACCACGGCTGACACCGAATAGAACTACGTGTTTCTTTGTGATACCTGTCGAGGCACTCATGCTCTCTTTTGTGGACGTCCTGCCGCTGTGCACTCCTGCTGCAGGTGCGTCATTTATATGATGGATGGCTCGCCGTACTTCGCGAATGAAGGCCGCCTGGTCGCGCAAACCTGCGATATTTGTTCTACCTGGCTCTGAGTAGCACCATTGATACGGCCGCTCGTTGAACCACCAGGAGGTGAGAAGCGTCTTTACCGTGAGAAGCCAGTGCAACGGATTCGGGGTTAGATACCACCCGCGGTGCCGAACCTCTGCTACCTCGGGTGACGGAAGGACACCGTGTAGCAGCCGCGGGGCAATTCTGCACGTTGCACGGTACAGCAGTGGGGGGTCTATGAAGCCGAGCTCTGTCGCCTTTACCGCAGACGCCGTTGCTGTTGTTTTCAGTGTTGGCAGCAGACAGCACGTGTCACTGTTCAAGCTCAGTGTACGTGTGGCGGTGGTATGTGTTTCGTTGTCAGTCGCAGTCACTGGATCCGATACGATGCGACACAGTGCCCTTGCCTCAGCTCTGTCTGCGTCGTCGTCGTCGTCGGTGTCTGACCGGCTCCTCTTCCACACCATGACGACTCTCCGCCAGTAGTGGCAAGCGCGGCGAAACCGTAAAGCGAGCGACATTTTTTTGAATCGATTCTTGTCTACATCCGCGAGGTGCAGCGGGTCTGTTGGGTCGACATCCGACCAGTTACACAAAACTGTAACTGGATCCCCACCTGTGTAGCGAGAAATCTGAGAGCGAGTAGATGTTATACCGGGCATGACAACCGTCACGATATTCTCGCGACGGGGCGGGCTGTGTTCATATGGTGCATTGCGTGGAATCATGATGACTCGGCGGTGTGTGTGTGCGCTCTCTCCTGCTCAGGGAGACCGATTGGAGGGAGGGAGGGAGAGGGCTGTCGCCACGCAGAGGCACACCTATAGATGATCTCTATCACCTTCCTCAAAGCCTCAAGTGAATAACCACCGAGAAAAGAAAGGGGGGGGTTCACAAAGATGCAGCGAAAAGAAAAAAAATGTGAATCACAAACTCATAAAGAAGGAGAATAAAAAAAGCCGGGTCACTCACTTCATCAGGACAGACTCGCTCTTGACAGGGCTCCGACGGTCAAGGGGGGAGGAGTGAGGGGAGGGGAATGGAATCGGCAATGAACTCAATCATCAGACTTTCCACGCTTGCAATATATATATATATATATATATATATTGCAAGCGTGGACAGGTGAATACTGCACGGGGAGCAGAGAAAAAAGAACACTTGAAGTCTGTGCGCGCGCAGCCCACGATTCGAGGCATTTGAGTCGTTGTCTGGTAGGCAGACATATATTTTCGCCATGTCGTCGCCTCTTCTCTGAAAGGGTCGCTTACCCCCCCTTTTTTCCCCCATGGGAGAGCGAAACATCTTCGCCCTTTCCACATTTCTGTAACACCTTACTGATCTTGATATATATATATATGTATATGTATATTACTTTTTTTTTGCGCATTTTCTCTACGGGCGCATAACTACTCGCATGAGACACGGTCTTCCTTAGGCGTCTTCGAAATCGTCGAGAGCTGCCAGTGCCGTTTGTATTTGCTCCCGGTCGTGGCGGTCTGCGTCTGCGGCATCGGAGCCCAGAATCATTATGCCTTTTTCGGCCTGATCGTCCTCGTCGTCTGACGAGATGTTCATCATCTGCTGTGCCGTCTTTGGCAGAGAACCAATACGTGGATTGTCCAAAAGGGCCGCCGCTCCGCCGATTGGCAGCACCTCTGCACCCGCGTCTGCGCCGGCAATGCCGATGGTGTCCATGAGTTCATCGACTTTCTTGGCCTTTGCCAACTGCTGCGACTGTTCAAGGTGGTAGAGCACTGGGTCCATACGGGTTCGGTAAGCTAGGTACTCGTCGACCACTTCCTCGACTTGAGCACGCACCAGGTCCTCGAGGTCTGGAGTGTATTGAGCTGGGGTGAAAGGTACCGGGAAGGGAACGGCAGCCGCGGGGTTTGTGTTTGTGCCACCGGCTGTGAGCTCGGTATTGACCACCACTTTCTCTCCCTCTTCCATGTTACCCACCTCTTCCACATCGGCACCATCGTCTAGGAGCGGTTTTAGGGTCCCTTTGGCAATCATGGAGAAGCGAGATGGGTACAGCGTCTCGAGACGCCACATATCCTCTAGCAGCACCAATAAAGGAATCGCCTCCTCTGCAGCAGCCGCACCGATCGCAACGGCGCGTGAATACTTGTCCTTCAAAGGCTCCAGGAGTGCCTCCTGCGTCTCTAAATCCTGACGAACGAGATGGAGGCGAGACTCTCGCGCGATCCTTTCTCGCTGCCTCGCTAGCTGCTCCGCTTTCTCATCGAGTTGCTCCGACTTGGCAGCCTGAAGCACTCGTTGCAGACCGCTGAAAACAGAGGAGCGAAGCAACATGCCGGCTGATCGCTGCTTTGGTGCGATGGATCCCTCCCTGGTGGCGGAGGTGGCAAAGGACCCCGTAGTTGTCGTTACCGAAGTTTTCTTCTCGTGCGTGGAAAGGGTAACAGACTGTGTTGCAACAATTGTATTCGCGGACGGAGAGGCCTTGGCATCTGAAGTCGAAGCCTTTTTCTCAATGTCCGCTAGGCTCGTTGTGAGGTTCTCGATTTCGCGTCGCAGTCGCTTGACCAAGCGCAACAGGGCCAGATATCCCTTCTCTACGATAGCTACCTGGTGCCTCACCACCTCGTATTCGCGCACTCTCCGGGAAACATAACGATGCACGGCGCGTCGTTGAGGCTCCGTGAGGGGCTCAGGAAAGTCCCCGAGCAGCTTTAAATTCACTTGCGGTGCATCGTTCCGCCCGTCCCCCTCGCCTCGGTGGAGGTTCACGTCTCCATAGAATTCCAGATCACCGCGGTCCATAGTTGAGCTTGTAATGTAATTCTCTCTTTTTATTCCTCCTCTGAGACGTGTCTGCCTCTGTGGAAAGGAGTGGCAGAGGAGGAAGGGGGGGGAGATGAGAAACGACAGTCTCCAATAATGGTGGCCGTGTGGGAGAGAGGTATATAAGTGGGGGTGGGGGCCTAATGGGTGGCGCTCGCTAGGAGCTCCTTGATGGCTGCAAAAGTTATTCAGAAGGAAGCCGGTCCGGATATTGAGTTGTTAGTATGATGGTGGTGGTGGTGGCGAGCCACCCGATGAGGTCTGCCGCTAAGTGAATATGGACACGAAAGGGAGAGCTAGATGCTTTGTGCTACGATCCCGGACAGCAATATCAAAGACTTTACATATTCACAGCATGTAATCTCTGCAGCAAAGGAAGAAGGAAGCAGCGGCTAGGCCACTGGCCACTCTAAGCCACACTTATAATTTGAAAACAAAGCGCTACGCTACTCCCCCCTTCCCTTCTCTTTCACGCAATATTCTGGGTGAAAGCTGACTGACAGACTCTTTTTTTTTTTAATGTGTGTGTGCTTCCGGATATCCGGTGCTACGATTACGGATAGGTGTCAAGAAATCCCGACTGCTTTGGGCTGTGTGAGCTCCTGCATTCTTACGTAGCCTCGTGCATCGTCCCCCCCTCCTTTCCCTTGCTGCTGCTGCTGGCTCCCGGAGATGTCATGTATATATATATATATATATACAAACAGATGCCCGTCTCTTCATCCCAAAACGCAACCATGCTCCGAGAAAAGGGCAAAGCCCAGGGAGGATGAGGGTGTCAAAGAAAAACAGCTCATAGGAGAAAGGAGAGAGAGGGAGAGAGGGAGGAGACACTGTGTGTGCGTGGAGAATAAAAGGCGAAAACAAAAACACGTAGTGAAAACAGTCCCCCCTTTTCTCCTCCTCTCAACAAGAAAAAAAAAATCGATACCGAGACATAAAGCCTAAAACGTAAACATACATATATATCTATGTATGTGTACTCCCACATCTGCCCACCGAAAGAAGAGCTCGACCGTGCGCGCTTACAATCACCGCCGTGGTGCACCATCATGAATACCAACCATTAGAGAGAAAACGAGTGGAAAAAACGCGAAGGCAACAAAATGAAGGTTCGCACAGAAAAAAAGAAAATGCAACGAGCAAAAACACAAACACACCAACAACAACAAAAAAGAAAGACTTGGGCGAAGAGAAAAAAATCATCAGGGAGACATATATATATATATATATATATGTGTGCATGTGTGGAGAAAAGGAACACCTGCACCTACATGGCCACCCCAATCATAAGCTTCCCTTTTGTATCTAACTGTACCTTGCGTCCACGTGTGTTGGTGTGCTCTGATGCATCATTTTGCACCCTCTACTCACAAAGGCGTTACCATGTGGTGACAGTGCGTGCAGGTGTCTCGAGATCATCCCATTTTGGCTCCCAACCCGCCACGGTGTTTCGCATTTCGTTTACTCTGTTTTTTTTTTTTTTGGCCAGCGTCATGTTTGCTGTGACCTGCTCGATTTTTTTTTTCCGGGGGGCGGTGTCGTGGAAACGAGGAGAAATTGAAAGGGAATGCTTCTGTGGTCATTTAATTTCCCCCTTTTTTTCTGTGTGTACCTCATCTTCCGCCCATATATGTCCAAAGCTGCTTGGAAAAAAAAAAAACGACGCATTACATATCGATTGAAGTAAACTTGCAGACACACCCACACCCACCCACACATCTATATATATATATTTATAAATATATATACATACATATATATATATATAAATATATAGCGACTGAAAACCCTTGCGCCGGTCGAGGTTTGAAGGAAACACAGCTGAAGAGGAAAAGGAAACAAAGTGTTGGGCATAGTCACCAACATTGTAACACCATACTCAAAACGCCCACACAGATGCGTACAATTCTCACTCCACAGATCCAGTCGCAGGGATGAGGCGGGTGGGGGTGGGAGGATGGGAGCCGATCAACGAATTATATAAAAAGAAGAGGAAGCCGGACGCTTTGGCCATACCGACATACCAACACCTTACCCACGATTGTACACACTTCGGATCAAATTACAAGGGAACACCAAATGCATACAAAGAGGAGCACGCTCTATTCCATGGTGGTGAATCGAGGATTGAGTGGGAGAGGGGAAGGGGTGCACACACACACACACACACACAATATATAAATATATATATATATATATACTAGAGGAATATATAAAATGTCAGTCAAACCGCTCAATGGGTAAAAATCTGCGTATGAGCTGAAGGGTGTAACAACACCGCCATTGCCACATCCCTCTTCTTTCGTCTCGCTATATCTCCGCCTTCCTCTCTACGTACACCCCGAAAAGATTCACTGTCTTCGCTATTCAGAGCGCGGATATATTCTACATGAAAGAAACACCTAGGCAGACACACACACACACAGACCGACGGGGCAGTGTAGAGATCCTCGTACAGGAATAGAATTAAGACACGAACCTCTTACGGGGAATGTACGCAAGAGAGGTGAAGAAGGCATTCCGTGGAAAGGAAAAAAAAACACAAACACACAATGAATATTCGCTTTTTTTTCGGGAATCAAAAAAAAAAAAAAGGTGGGCGAAGGGGATGGCTAGGGCAGATGAGCTATGGTACCCCCCTTTGGTCTTGACAAGTATTTTCCTCTGTATATATATTTTTCTTGTGCATCGAGTGTTGGTGACCATGGGTGAGAAAAAGAGTGGAGGGGATAAGGGTCCAGGCACTATCGGACGCTTTTTATCCCTCTGCCCTGTTATTTTTCTCTCCGTTCCATTGTACCCCCCCTTTTTTTTCAAAACCAGACGCCAGCCTGCTGCTACTAGAAACCCATCCGCACGCCGGGTAGACCTCTTCGCCTGTGATCGATCAAAGGTATGGGGCTTCATCGATCAACGCCACTCGACAATTGCAGTGCTATTTGACCGGCAGCTGTGCCTTCTTCTTTTCTTTTTTTTTTGCTTTACCGGTGCAACAACGCCACGGCCTTGACTCTACCGTTCTCCCCACCCATCTGTGAACATGCGCATTACCAGATATCCCCATTGCCCATTTTTTTCTTTTCTGGTATGCTCCTGTTCATAGGCACACACATATATATGTATATATATATATATATATCTTTACGATACAATGTCATTGCACGCACTTACGCAGCTTGGTCATCTGAGGCATCATCACAGTACCACTCGCTCTTCTCTGGATCATACCACATCGAGTTCGTAGGGTCATAAAATTGGCAGCTAGGTGGGTGGTAGTAGAGATTTTCCTTGGCGCAGTAATAATACGGCGTGCCCTCCGTCTTTACCCAATTGCCCGCTGGCAACACAACATCGGTGTCTTGGTCGCGTGAATGAGCTCCTTTTGCATCGCTGTTTGTTTGGTGAGCCTCCTTGCCCGGCGCTGCAGATGAAGGCGTTTCCTTATCGCGGGGCATCACAGCACCTTGGTTGGCCGCGCCGACCGCTGCCTCCTTCACAGGGATGCTAGACGTGGCGCCCGCTCGTTTCTGAGCAGTATCTGCGGTGGGTACACCATTCGTCCGAGATGCTGTTGCAGTGGCGTTATCAGATCGAGTGCCATTGGCAATTGTGCCAAAACCATTGCTCGTTGCTTTAGCGGTAGGTCTCGGCTCGTGGCCACCCTTCGCTGCTTTGTTCTTGGAAGCACTGCAGCCCATTGCTCGCGTAGTTGTGGGTGCTGTCCTTTTTTCTTAGTGGTTGATCACTATCAACTCGTGTGTGTATTTGTGTAGCGTGCGTGCTTACCCCGCTGGAACGGCGATCTCCTTTTGTGCTTGTGCAGTTGGGAGGAGCGCAAAAAAAAAAAATAATAATAATAATGATCATTGAAAAAAAAAGAGAGAAGGAGGGGGGAGGAGGAGGGGGGTGGAGGAGGGAAATGCAAGTGGTATCGCGTCAACAAGTCCCACCGCACGATAGGGTGACACCCGCACAGACACAAAGTAAAAAAAACGAGAGAAAAAAGAAACAACAAGTTGCTGAGAGATTCATACTCTGCACGAAACCCCTCCAGAGTGCCTCATCCAGAGTTCGTTGGATTTGTGTGTGTGTGTGGGGGGGGGAGGGGGGAACTAGAGCAGATCGGGGAAAGACGATCTTTAGAGACATCCGTACAGAAGCAACTGTGCCCAATTCCCTTTCCGGTCAGCTCTTTTTTCTTCTCCCTCTTGGCTCTCCCCACTTCTTTTGTAGAAGACTGTCAGCTGCGGGTTTGTTGATTGTAAGTTTTAGTGGTTCGACTAGATATGTTTGTCATCTCCGGTGCACGTCAGGCGGCGCGTGGCTCTACTCGACAGAGTGAGGTGTTAAATTCGGACCATCAAAGCGTATGAATGTGTGTTCAACTATATATATATATATGTGTATATGTTTGCCTTTGTTGCTTTCCAGCTTCAGCTGTAAGGGGAAGACGTAGCATCCAGCAGCGCAGGCGATAGGGATGACCGGATGAGGGGTGGGGGGGGGGTGAGGGCTAGTCAAGAAACTACCATCCCGTGCACGGATATGATGCCAGACAGCAGAAGAAGATTCGAGCTTCTTCACATCTCCATCATAAATGACAGCCCTTGAGTGCACGCTGAAATAAATCGTCATAAAGGCACTGGCGCAGCTCGTCTGCTTCCCGCAAACGCGTGTGCAGATATTTGAAACATTTAATGCGTACATTCTCCTCCGGCTCGCCCATGGCCGCACCGCTAGTCATTTTTACCTCTCCACACAAGACCTTATCCGACAAGGCGACGATATGTCGCTCCAGGGACCTGCCGCTGCGCGTGCCTGTAGCCACGGATGCCTCGGTCGTCTGTAACGACGACCCCAGAGATGCACTCTGCAGGACTACAAGCTGATCGAGGAGGAAATAATAGGGTAAATAAGTGTCGCGGCACGCACCCGTCCGTTCCAGCTCAGCCACAAGCTCAATCACGGCGTACGTAAAGGAGTCCTCGAGCGCTGCTGCGTCTTCGGCTCCGTCCTCGCAGCTGCACTCCGTGCGCAGTAGATAAAACACAAACGGCGCATAGAACCATGCCGACTGGTCGTTAGGGTCACAGTACACCGCTTGCTTCAAAAACTCAATGTCCTCGCGCAGCTGTGTCAGCAGTGCAGTTCGCCACGTCAGCTCGTATTGCTCCAGATCTTCAGCAGTACCCACGAAACTATTTTCTTCTCGGTAACGCCTCCATCGCGACACCGCAGAATGAAGGGCCAGTGAGCGCTGATGCCACGCACTGTAGTTGGAGAAGTTCTTTTTGATTTTCTCGACCGTATAAGCAAGCTCTGAGCGCTCCTCCGGAGAAAAAAAAACTGGTGGAGGTGCTGCCGAGGCGGAAGGCTGGGTTTTGTCTCGCGTCGATGCGGACGGTGCGGGAATGGAGCGATGGGCCGCGGCGATTTGAGCCGCGCGGAGCTCCTGTGCCAAGACCCATCGACGATAGTTCCAAGCGTGGAAGTTGCGCTCGTCTAGTTGCAGCAGCTGCTCACACTGCGCACGCTCCTTGCGAAGGAGGTCGCAGAGCAGCGCACATGTGCCAGGTGCAGTGGTGGTCTCCAGAGCTTCGCCAACACTGTGTTTAGAGGACTGCTGCATCTCTTGCCTGGCAGCGACCTCCAGCTGATCAAAAATCCAGTGTCGGTGCAGGAAGGCATTATAATTTTTGTAGTTGAGGAGCAGTACCTTTGAATTTAGCTTCAGCTCCTGCAATATCCAATTTGAAGGGGACGTAGTGGGATTAGCTGCCACAGGGGGGCTGCAAGCTTCTGTGGCCGGCACCGATGCTTCAGCAGAGGGCGGCACAGACGCCATCGCTTTGAGGGCTTGGCGGCGGCAGTTATACGCCGTGTAGGCCTCCGGCACGGCTATTAGCAGCTGTTCAGTTTTCGCCAGTATCTCCGCATTGTAGTCATGCGCCTTACTTGACATCAACACATCCTTGTACAGCAGACCTACACGCCTGTGCTCCTCAGCGGCTGCCGCCTCCTCCTCCGGCGTCAGGGGCTGTTTTTCTTTTTTTTTGGTCGTGCATTTTTTTTTCTCCTTTCTCGCCTCCGGATGTGCCCGTGAAGTAAAAGAACGATATATAAGATGCCGTCAGATGCGTTGGTTGTGTATGGCACCAGATGGTCCTCAGAGTGCTAGCGTCTTTCCTTCAAATACATACAGTGTGCATACTAGGCGAGTGCACTAGAACTGCGAGAGTGTTTAGGTGGATGGTGGGAGAGATGGAGGGGGGAGGATAACAGGGAATAGTAGGGCAGTTGCGATACGGTCCAGGAAGCAAAAAGAGCGTTTGGGGGAAGGGGGAATATGAGGATTATGATGAAGAGGGGGAAAGAGCTATTGCACTTACCGAGGTCCGTGCGATGGGAGAACTGTGTAGAGTGATCAACAAGAGTCATCTGTCGATAATTTTCGTTTCCGCACACACTCGTTAATGGATCAAAATAAACTTGCATGTACTCTTCTTTATAGTGGATGTGTGTGTTGCAGACACAATTTCGGTGCAAGAATCGATCATGCGACGTGTGCACAATTCGGCAAATTTCTCCTTTTGGGGTGCATTTTGAGAGGGAAGTGTCTCGGCAGTGGGCGACATACGAAGATGTTTTTTTTCCTTTGATTGCGGTGAGCGCCTCTCCCCCCTCTCCCCCTTTTGAAGGTTTTATTTCGACGCGTATGTTAGATGCTGGTGAATACACAAACAGGAAATAATTAAAAAAAGCGGGCATCAAGAAATACAGAGCGCAAAAAAAAAAAAGTCATCAATTTCCTTCGTTTCCCTCTCCGCCACTCCAAAATGCAGTGATGGATGGGTATGTGTGTAGGCACTCCTAAACCGTTTGAAATAATATGTAAGTGAACGCACACACACATAGACAAGGGCTACCGGCTTCTCTTCTTTATTCACGCAGGATACCTAATTGGAAGGAAACAACCTCCGTACATATGTGCGCATCTGATTGTGTGAGGAATGTTTTGTTTTTCTCGTGTTTTCATAGATACATATATGTATATATATGTTTGTATGTTTTTTTTTGAGGGGCGGGGAGATTTCTTTTTTCTCGAAGAAAAAGAGTGAATGATCCCCCTCACTCCTGCGCAATGACTCAGTAGTCCCTCTCGTCTATACTGAGTGAACAGATACTGAATAATGAAAATGTATGAAAAAATATAAAAAAAATAATATTAATCATCAAATCATAATTTGATTTATGTGAGGGAGTTCAGAGGTGATCAGTGACGGTATCACGAGAACAAAACGTAATCTTGATGGCCGCTCGATGTCAGTCCTCCCTCCTTCTCCTTTCCCACTGCGAAGAGCCGATCACCGAGCAGGAAGCGGGAATGGGGAACGGGAAAAAAAAAGCCACTTGCGTTCATTTCTGGATTCTGTTGACCTCGAATCGATAACATCTGAAAGTGTATGCATGAGCAGATGTGTCAGTGATGCGTATACGCCCACAATGGGATCTCAACAACTGGGGGAAAAAAGATGCTCAGAAAAATATCGAGGAAGGGCAGAGGGAAAAAAAAAGGGGTGAGATGAAGGCTCTGAAACCACAGCGGCGACAACGAAGACACATTCTCAGCCCCCATGCCTCCTCAGCAATTCAGACGAAGGAAAAGTTAACAATAACACCGACCTCCATTTCCCTCCTTCCCCCCACCCTCCACATACGCATACACCACAAGATAAATCTAATCACACAGCAGATGCGCACACGAGAGATTCTCATCAAATCAATCATGCGTAGCCCACGAAGTGATCGCCTCGGATATGATCTCTTAAAGAGGAGCGACAGATGCTTCAGTAAGTGGGGAAGGGAAGACGGATATATTTGTATATGTATAAATCTATACATATGCGAATATGAATATAACGAGTTAAAGTTGACCGAAATGTTGAGGGAACCGCCGCCACCTGCAACGCAGGAGAATGTGTGGAGTAGTTTTCTCTGAAAACAAAACAAATAAGCCCACAAGAAAAAAAAAGAAAAAAAATACTGACAAAGACGACAACAACGAACAGATACACCGATAAAAATAAACGGATAAAACATCTCTAAGCGGGGGAGAGGGAGTGCTAGTAGGGGAGGGGGAGGTGTGTGTGAAACCGAAAAGATTTGAGTCTATTTTCTGTGGAGGGCGTGCAAAGCAAGTCGTTTAGTGTGTAAACCGCGAAACAAGAAGCTGGCATTGATCTCGACCTGCATCAAAACAAAAGAAACGAAAAAAAAAAGAGAAATTTATGTCTTAGAATACAGACACAGAGTAAGCGAAGAGGCGGCGGGTAGGGAAAAATTCACAGAGTGAGAAGCGCTCGGAGAGTGCCGCTCAGACATTTGATCGATACAGTGAGAAGAAGAACAAATACGAGGGTCACACATCGAATAGAGAGAGGCAGCGTGGAAAAGGGAGGAAGGGAAAGAAAAAGAAATTAGAAGTGTGTGTCAAACCTGAAATTAGAAAATTTACGAACACATTAAATCATACGAGGAGGAGGAGGAGAAAAAAAAAAGGCGTATGCTTGTTTGTGTATCTGTGTTCATATGATTCGGTGTCAGATGCAAAAATTAAACAACAATGACAACAAAAAAGTTTGCCAAGTAAATTAGACACGGAACCGGCAAAAGAAAAAGAAGCGGATGCCTTCAAGGAGGAAGCTTCAGGAGCGAAAAGAGGACGTCCACGTTCACGCATACACAGAAATATTTTTTTTTTTTTCGAGGAGGAAATCAATAGTGAGGATTAGCACGCCTTGCGAGAGCAACAACATAATAATAATAATGAGAACCACGCGCGGAAAGTCTTTTCTGCGAAAACAGCCAAAGAAAGATATGTGCACTCCTTCAGCGAAAAAGTTGGGGAGAGAAGGGAAAGGTGAAAACAAGTAAAACAAAAAACAATCCTGTGGTAAGTTGGTGGGGAGTAGAGGAGAGGGGAGAGAGAAAAAAAAAAATGTGATTCAATTCGTGGTAAGGGGAGCGCAATCACATCTACCCCTCCCCCCCCCCAAAAAAAAAAAAAAAATATATATATATTTTTTTTTTTACCAGGGATTTCCATTACACGTTGGTGTTCGTGGAGACGCATAACATATTAGGCAAAAGCCATATATATTCTGAACTAACATCACCGTGCAGTAATTGAGAGGTTCACTACTAACATGTAAAGCGAATAGGTTGCAGTCAGCCATGAAAAAGAAAAATCAGAAAGAAACATTTTTGAAGTTAGCGGCGAGGTAGAGATCTGTTTGCCACAAGGAGGGAGAAGATAATTCACAAGCAAGCACGCGATGCACCTCCACTTTAGAGACAAACCGAAACTGCAACAGCTAGAACAATAACAGAATGCCTTTTTTTTTTTCTCTCCAAAGAGAATAATGTTGACTACAGACACACACACACATATTCCACCACTACCGGAAAAACAATTTTAATGATGACATATATATATATATATATATATGTATATACAGGTACGATTCTCTCACGTTTGCCGACAGACATATTCTTCACTTCTTCACCCCACCTGTGTGGCGTTCTTGGCGTCGCGGCGGGTCATCGCTGCATTGGCAGACGTGGACGGAGAGGGCACAAAGACAAATGAATTCGGTGAGTCTTTGTCCTCCGTCACTTCATCCATGTAGGCAATCCAAATTCGGCAGCGAAAGGTGCGGAAGAGTTTCCGCTGCATACTTCGGAAATCCACGAAAATGCTGCGAGACGGGCGGCTGACGTACAGGGTAATCTTTTCGCGCGTGAATTGATACTCACAATCGACAAGCACAACCTCTCGGCTGAGCTGAAGATTCCTCAGCTCCTCTTCGGAGAGAGGTGTTAGGTTGACACGGCGCTCACCGGCAACTGGGGAAACCAGGTCGGCGGTCTGCTCGGCCTTCTTGTGGGTTACAGCGCCCTTCACACTCGCTGCCTCGGGTGTCGTCGCCGCGGCGGCTGCCAGCGCTTCCTCGTGGCGTGCGACACGCTGCAGGTAGCGATTTTCAATGAACTGCTGCACAATGGGCTTTGCAATCATGTAGGCTTGTCTTTCGGCTTCGCGCTGAGGCACCAGTTTCGCTATGTCCTCCGCGGTAGTGGGCCCGATCACACGTGGCCACGTCCTCAGAGACATGACATATTCCAGGGCAGCCTTTTCCTTCAACTGCGGCAGGTCTGCCTCGTCAACGTTGACTCGCTCAACAAGGCTGTCGTTCCCGTTTCTGTTGTGTAATGCCCGTCGGTTGAGCATCTGCTGCATCGCATACTGCCGCATCCGCTCCACGATGGCGCAGTCGTGTGCCATCTGCTCAATGGATACGTGACCCAGTACCTGACCAAGGTCGGCACCACGGTCTCCTTCAACGAGGATGTGACTGCCCACCGACAGGTCCTCGGCGGGTATCGAGCTGGCGTACCGCTGGCCCTCTGCCTTGCGCTTCACTATCACAAACATAAGAATTGGCGCATAATGGTCCACTGAGAAGCAGGCCTCCTCTTTCTTTTTTGAGGTCTTCGTCGGAGACCCGCTGGATGGCTTTGTCGTCATTGATGTCGAGGTGGTGGACGACGCGGATTTCGCGCGTTTCGTGGAGGGTGCGACAGGCGTCGACGCTGTGACTGCCGTAGGGGATAGCGCCGGAACCTTCTTTGCACTCTGCTGTTCCTGGGGTGCGGGGTCGGCGCACTGCGCCTTGACCTTTGCAGATTTTCCCTGGGCAGCGATGGTAGCGCCTGGCGCGAGCTCAGAGGCTTTCACACGCGGGCTCTGGGCAAGGTGCATCTGCACCCCAGAAGAGCTGCTCGCATCCCGCTGCCGTGTGGTGCTTGACGCTTCAGCAGGACTCTTCCAGGCCACATCAGTTTTCTGAGAGTTCTGTACCGACAGGGTGCCGTTATGGCCAAGTACGACTTCGTCGCCGACCTTACAGGAGCCGACCCGGAGGGGTGGTTTCGGTGTGGGAAGCTCATCTGCGTTCTTCTCCGTATCAACGACGCGGCCCGCCACCGGGTGGGCGGAGGTTTGATTCGTAGGTGTACAGAGGCCATAGTACTGTTGTTGCTGCTGCTGCTGCTGCTGCTGCTGCGGTGGCGGCGGTGGCTGCTGCCTCCTTTCCTCCAACACTGTTGCCCCTCGCGCGTAAGTTCCCCGCTCAGGTGCCGTAAAGTAATAGTTATGATGTGTGTTGTGCGCGCATTCGTAAGCCCACGGGTGCTGCAAGTGCCTCTGTTGTTGCGGTGGTAGTGGTGGTGGTGGTGGTGGTGGGTATATTTGGCCTTGCATGGTATGACCATACTGCTCCTGCTGCAGATGGGGGTTCGCCGGTGGTGAGTACTGATGCTGCAAGTAATCCGAAAATTTTTGAGACCGCGTGTGGGGAGCTGCTTCAGGGCTATTCAAGTGGCGTTTAGGCGCTGGCTCCAAGTCACCCGAGGTGTTGGTATTGGTGTTGTTGGCTGCTGTGGCAGGACAGACGCGAAAGGACTGATAGGACGGGACGGCAGACAAGCCGCGCTCGAGGGAGGACGGGCAGTTGCTTGTAGGAAGGCGGGATGTGGACACAGACCCGAACGTCCGTGATAGGCTGGGGTCGCTAGCGCTGGTGGTGTTGCGCCCGGCGACCAAACTACCTGACAGCGCAGGCGAGACGGGCTGTACCACCGGCATCGCCATGTTGGAGGTGTTCAGGGAACAGTTGGGCGAGCTAGCGCTCGGCCGCAAGCGCTGTTTCACGTTGACATGGAGGTTTTGTTCCTTGCCAATAGAGGTGAGGGTGCCTACTGTTGTGACTGGCATAGGGCGGATATCACTGTTAGGCAGCGACGATCGATAGCCATCACGTCGAACATCTGATGACGGGGAGTCAAAGGATTGCTGATGTTCACTGGGCAGGCGGCGAGTCACTGCGCTGGCGCTCCCGCCACTTGAGATGGCTTCACGGGCGGAGGTGGTCAGAAAGGAATCCACCAGCAGCGGGTTGTTGGACGCACTGTTGCTATAGCTGTAGTTAGTACGTTGTTGCTGAGAACCTCTTGTAGAGTTCGTCATGGAGGTCGTGTCCTGTGGAGATGGATGAATATCACTATTGCCCATCAGCTTATATGGGTTGTGAGTGCTACGGTTCAGGTACTGAGAGCGATTGGTGTTTGCCAATCCCTGGCCTGTGCGGTTCACCCACAGTGGCGCGGACACGAGGAATGCACCACCACGCTGCGGGTAGGTGGTGGTCGAGGTGGTCTTCGAAAGACTTCTGCCTGGTGTCTTTGAGCCTGAGGACAGCTCACCGTATCCGCTCCGCTGAGCAGCCGCCATGGCCTCGTTGTCCTCATCCTCAGCGCCGCTGTTCTCATGCAGGCCGAATGTCTGGAAGAGAGAGGAAATCTCGGTGTAGTTCTGTGGATCGCTAGTGAGCATCATGTTGATGTTCCCCGTCACCGCCGTCTCGCCTCGGAGGCCTGTGTTCAGACGAGTTTTCATGGGGACTGCTGTGAAACGTGGGAGTCAGAAAACGGAAAAGCTGACAGACAAACAACAAAGAGGGGGGAAAAGAGGAAGGGACGGGAGGGAGGGGGGAAAAGGAGGGCGTAACAATACGAAAGAAACACAGAAGTAAACAGTCGAATTAAAGCACTCAGTAGAGAAAAAGTGACGGGGTGTCGACAAGTCAAGCAACGAATATAAATATAAATATATATATCAAAAAATAAAATAAGGGGAGAAAAAAAGTCTCCCACGCAGAAAACAAATTCACACAAGAAAACAAGGAACACACGTAATATAAACAGGTTCCAAAAATAGAAAATAATAATAAAAATAATACGGAGGGGGAAAGAGGAGAAAAGATTAGCAAATAAAAATAAGTAATACAGTGCCTCCACAGAGGAAGAACGTAACAAAAAATATTTTGAGAAAATTCAGCTGCGATGACCCCAAGATTGAAGTGCGGGGGGAAAGGAGAAATGGTGAGCACAAAAATAGATATATAAGCGAAAAAAAAAATGGAACAAAAAAACGAGTCAAACACGATGCATAACAAAGAAATGATCAGGATTTTTAAAAAATGCGAAACAGAGTTATATATATATATATATATATATATATATATATAAAGGTGGGCACAAGTGCTGCAAAAACACCAACTGAATTCGAGAAACTAAAATGCACGCGTTTACACGTGGCAGCAAGAAAATGATGATGTGAACACACACGCACGTAAAAAAAAAAAATGAGTCACTGGGAAGGTGACCAAGACAAGGTGTCTGAGAACGGACAACAGCTACTGAATTAAAAAAAATGGGAGTACGCAAGAAAGCCCCTCAGTATATAAACTGCACTACGGCTTTAAGCTTTCGTTACCAGCTCCAGAAAATGGAATATATTGGTTTCACTGTGAGAAGTGCTTTAAGAAAAAAAACTTTGATTTGTCGTTTACTAATTATCAACACGTGATTCTCGATTTCTTTCCCGGTGGAGGGTGAGGGAAAAAAAAACCCTAGAAGATCTATTTTGGTTTACAGGAGAACGAGGAAGAAATGGGGAAAAAGGAGGTTCGGCTTACTTGAGATGAAACAAAAAAAATTGCCGGCACTAGTAAAAAAACGAAACCCCCAAAAAACTGCACACTGATTTTTTAAACTGTTTTTTTTTTATTTTGTACCTTTTTCTACCTTGCCACCACACGTACCTGGGCTCCTCAAATACACGACTGTACGGGACAATCCGTGACACCGTCGTATGCCCTCTTCCGTAACGATTCCTCGACTTATTTCAAGTAATGGCTGGGAAAGGGGAAGGGGAAGACCACAGGAGTAGGAGAAGAAGTGGAGCGCAGAGGTCAAAACGCGTGGAGCAAGAACCAAAAAAATAATAATAACTGATAACTAAGAGCAGCAGTGCGATGCGAAAAAGACACAATTATGAATATTAAATATATATATATAGGTGTGTGTGTTTTTTTGTGTATAAACGAAACTGTTTTGCGAAGAGGAGAAGGGGGAAAAAAATGTGAAACAGCGAAATGATTAGAAACACGTGAGTGATTGGCGGCGACTTTTCCTTTGCTGCTTGAGAGGGAGGAGAAAAAATAAAACAAGAATAAATAAGTAAACAAAAAAGCACGTTGTATCTCCCCTTTGCGGTAGGGAAGGGGAGGGGTGAAGGAGTAGAGGAAAGCGGGGAGAAGTATATATAAATAAAGAAGAAGAAGTAACAAAGAAACAAAAAAACAGCGGAGGGGTACGAAGAGGATTACGGGGGGGGGGGGCGAGAGTGAAGAATATATATATATATCACGAAGGAATTTCAAAACGCAGCGAAAATGTGGCCACGGGCAGAGGCAGCGACGGTGGGATTTCTGATCAATGCGAGAGAAGTACAAGGTGAATACCCCCTGACACAAATTAGAAATAAATATATAAAAAAGAAAACGAAAGAGCAGACGACTTAAAGGAGGGGTGGGTGGGAGGAGCGCCACAAGTGATAGCAACCACTGCGGGTGGTGGGGGAATTAGTTCTGTCACCACCGAAGGGTGGTTTAGATAGGTGCAGACAAATTGAGCGCTGTCCCTGACGAAGCCGGCGTGCTCGCGCTTTTACTAGAGAGCGTTAACACAGAAGGGTGAGGTTGTGTATTGCACTCCCGATGCGTGTGCACACAAGACAGAAAGAAAAAACGTTTTAGGGGCGCAACGTGAGGAAGAAAAGGAGGGAGAGGTGACAAACTCACAAACTCCAAGAGCAAAAAAAAAAAAAGATCACGAAGCCGGTGTAGCGAACCTCACCCACCTAAACACACCAAAACAGGGGTACTGCTACACAAATACACTACAAGGGTCGCCAAAAATCTATCACACTCAGAGGGCAGATTTTCGTAACTCCCTCTCACGATAAACAGTAGGGGAAACAAAATAGGCCAAGCACACACACGCACACAAGAAAGAAAGCGATGTGGAAAAAAGGCTGAGGAGAGGAATAATCTTAATTGCACAGTCGAGAGATACGAGATGCCCTCCTGCAAACAAAGGTGTATGTGTACGTGCTTGCGTGTGTGGTAGAGGAGGAGAAACACAGGTCAGCTCAAATAAAAATATATTTACTAACAGAAAGAGCGAAAAGAAAAACTGAGTCGCAAAGTCGAAACCCCACCCCCGATTTCCCACTACAAATAATGTATCTGCAAAATATGTGTCTGTTGTTGGTAAAGTCTTTCGATGACACTTGCTTTTTTTTTCTTCTCCTTGTACTCGTGTTTGGCGTTGGGAGTGCCGATTACTTGTTGAAGGGTGACTGAGTCGATTTATATATATATATACATATATATATATATATATAAAGAAAGGGAGGTGTATTTCTCCTTCACCTTCGAGATAACTGCTCACCTTTTTTTTTTCCGCTGTCGTCAGCGACGTATGCGCTAAGTTCCCTTTTAGGCGTCCTTGGCACACACGTGTGCTCCCGAAGGGATACAGTGGTATAGATGTATGCCGGAGCGTATCGACTCGAGGGTTGCGGCCTCACACCTGAAACAAACGGAGAGGGGAAAGAGAAAGGAAGCAGGTCAAATGCACACAGGAGACGAAATCAAGGAAAAAAAGAAATATTGCCGTTGGGGAGAAACTGAAAAATATGGAATACAGGGGGGCGCACGCAGACGGGTGCTCATCCCCAGACAAAGGCCGAGAAAAAAAAATAATAGTAATATCTGTCGAGTAGACGCAGCAAGAGGTGGAGGAAATGAGAAAAAAAAATGAGGAGAGGTAATGAAGAAAACAAAAGGGAAAGGAAAAAGAACTTTCTCAGGTGATCGAGAGGCAGAGCTGCGTCGAGCCGAGGTGGGATCCTCTTAGACACGAGAGGTATGGAAGGCTGCGGTGGCAAACTCAAAAGCTGAAAGAGGTTTGAGAGAAAGAGCCCTGGCAGGCAACTGTTATAAAATAAAAACAAAAAGAAAAACGATCGAAATAAAAAGGAGGAGGAGGGGATGAAGAAGAGGTGAGGAAAAAAAAAGATGTAATAATAACGCGAGAAAAACCCAAGGAAGATTCCGCAGCAAATACAATATGTGACTTGGGGGGAGACTACAGGCAAACTGCCGGGGAAAAAAAAATAATAGTAACAATAATACTTCGAGTGCAAACGTACAGGTGTGAGGATGAAATCCAGGAAGGGAGCAACAATACAGAGACTGAAAAAAAATCTTTTTGTAAACAACTGCACAAATACAGCGCTGGAGAAAACCCACAAACACGTTTTCGGCTACTGAATGGATCAGGGATATATAGAGAGCTGCTGGAAACTGCAGAAGAGATGGAGGGAAAGAAAGAAAAGCTACAAGCGTGCAAAATTCCTGTATGTTTTTCCCTTTTCTACTCCTCTTTATTGGCTCCTCTATCCACCGATACCCTTGTGTTTCACCTGGATGTGTAATTGACGCTGGCACCTTCGCTGTTGAGGTTTACGTTTTTTTTCTATGTGCTTTGATGGTCGTTTTTTTTTTTTTTTAATGGTGATGGTGTCGGCAAGGTGTAGATGAAACAAAAAAAACCCGCCAAAATTCAGCTATCTTTTCTTGCCCCCGAATGATACGTTTGAAGGTTTATTTTTTGTTGTTGGGGCGGGGGAGGAACAGTGTCCGGTCCCAAGTAGAAAATTGAGGGGGTAAAGGGAGAGCGGTTGCACGCGTGCGTGGGAGTGTTCCACGAAATGTGTGCATATACATATATATATATATATGTATGTATATATATGTATGTGTGCATATACATATATATATATATATGTATGTATATATATGTATGTGTGCATATACATATATATATATATATGTATGTATATATATGTATGTGTGCATATACATACATTATGTGGTTTAGGAGCGGAGAAAAGAGGAATGTAGAAAAGGCGAACAGTTCTAGATTCCCGCCGGGATAGAAGGCGAGGGTACAATAATTCATGCAGGACCGAAATACAACAACCAGCGACATTGGCTGAAGCTCTCAACTTTGCTTCCTGGACGGGCTGAAGATTTTTCTCCCTCTCAGTTGTCAGGCCAAGCTCGCACTCGGAATTGCACAACTTGCGGGCGGCCAAACCACTACGACTGTTTAGCCAACAGATCGGTAATACACGCGACAAAGTAGGGCCAGACTCCGCACAGAGGAGGAGAAGGAAGTTGGATCGTTTTAAAAGTGGTGGTATAAATTGTGACGGAGGCGCTTTCGCAATAAGCACTTGCTTTTACGAGCAACTTGCAATGATAAAGGTAGGGGAGCAAGGTTTCGAAAAAAAAAAAAGAAACTCGCGTTAACAATTGGACGTCAATGGCCATGGCCACGAGGGAAACGTAAGTAAGCGCGCTACAACACAAGAGTCAGGGGGTGAGGAACACACTCTAAAAGGGGGATAGAAACGCTTTGCACACACATACCTACACCGAGGTCGCAGCGAAGTGAGTGAGCACAGGGGAAAAACTTGCTTTGGAGGTTGGTTTGGCGACGCAATCCCGATACACCTTCAGATAATCCTTAGCACAGTATTTTCAACCCTGCTTGACCCTTCCCTCTTCTTACCTCCTTTACTTGCGCAGACAAATCAGCAAAAATAATTTAAAAAAAAAACAAACTGACATCGACAAACCTACCATAAAAATACCAGCAAACCAAAAAAAATGCGACTGATTCGGTGGAACATTTCAATAGAATCGTGGCAACCGAGAGCCGGCCAACGCCTACACCTCCCCCCTCCTCCTCCTACGCAGCTGTGGCCCATTTGCACCAGTCCGCACAGCAGCCTGCCTCCAACTACCTGGGAGGATACGCGTGCCATCGAAGGGAACCACACGTCCGTCAGACTCTCCCGCCTCCGCCCGGTGAGTCTGCTGCGTCATCTCCTGCTGATCGAATAGTCGTGGCTGGCTGGCACGCCCTCCTCTCCCCCCAGTCGCGACAGGCCCATGCATTGCAGAGAGTGCGGTGCAGGCCCTGCGGATAGGAATCGGCGGGGTTCGACCGTGTATTGGGAGGGGGAGAGGGCGCCCGTCAGGC
>CM007317.1:349301-360387 GCA_000333855.2 Endotrypanum monterogeii | reverse complement strand
GGGGGGGTGAGGGGGCAAGGGGATGCTTTGGCAAAGATAGAGGTGAGGTGTATGGTTGTATGTGTGCGTGGGTCCTTCACATCAAACGCATGTAAACCAATCCCCCCCCCCGCGTCCCTCACCCACCCAGAGACCAAAAAATCGGAAGGCATGCACGCGCAGCGTCGGCACATGCAAGCGATAACGCGGGCATGGTGTGATATATGTGTGTGGAGGTTACTTTCTTGAAGAGATGCGATAGGCGTTACCATTTACCCCTGGTCTTGCCATTCTTTATGCCGTGAAGCAGCCGTGCCATCGACCCTCGCGGGTACCCCTCGCGCATGAAGACGTGTTTCGTGTAGCGGGCGTAAATCATACGCGAAAGGGCGCCAACGGGCAGAGTTCCACTGGAGATGAGAACTGAGTAGACCCACTCGTGCGCTGTGAGCGGCACTGTTTGCATGACCCTGCCGCCGAACTCGACAATGATAAACTGTAGCAAGACAATAGAGCCAACGATAGCGATGAGGATGCTGCTGTGCGACCAGTTGGAGAAAAAGGATTCGCTTCGATGCAGCAGACGTGCGTTGAAAAAGTTGAATATTTGCATCCATACGAATGTATTGAAGACGAAGCAGACGTGCTCATCACTCAAGTGGCGCAGAGTGCTCTGCCGCTTCCCATCAAGCGCGCCACTGGGAGTACGTGAGCTCAGCAGCATGCTGCCGTAGCTGAGTAGACAAAGTTGACATATTAGCTGGAAGGTGCCCTGGAAGCCGATCTGGAACCACATGCTTGGCACGATAATCGGGACGCCCTTCGACTCCGGTGGCCTGGATAGAAGCATGGGCTCACACGGCAGCTCTGTCGCCAGCGCGAGAGCGGCAAGCGTGTCCATGATGAGATTTAACCACAGGAACTGCACAGGCTTCAGGGGTGACACGTTTTGATCGCTCATGACCGCGCCGAAGAAGGACACCATGCACGCCGAGAAGTTCACCGTGAGCTGAAACTGTAGAAACTTTCGAATGTTGTCCTTCACATTACGCCCCCACATGGTCGCCTTCACCATCCCGATGAAGTTGTCGTTCAGCAATATGATGTCAGACGCACGCTTCGCCACGTCACTCCCGCCATTCATGGCAAATCCAACGTCGCTAAGCTTCAGAGCCGGCGCGTCGTTGGTGCCATCACCAGTCATCGCAATCACGGCGTTGGTGTCGGCGCGGCGTAGGAGGACAAGAAGCCTCTTCTTGTCCAGCGGCGTAGCGCGAGCGAGAATGCGCATGTGCGGAATGTATTGCTGGAGCAACTCCGAGTCGCTTAGCTGCCGAAACATCTCCCCGTCCATGGCGTATCCTTCGTCTATGAGTTGCTGAGCTGACAAGTTTACCGGCGGATACTGCTTCATCCACGCTGTCCTGGGAGGTGACATAGTCGGAAATTCGTTCTCCGCACCAGAGAAGCCCCCGCATCGCCCGTCGTAAATCGGTGACACATTCACAAATATGGTCGAGTCCTTGTTCTCTGCAGTGGTGAAGCCGTCGTCGATATCCCGCGCAGTCCCAGCGGGGGAGGCCCAGTTGGGTACATCTATGTTGTGCAGAGGACGATGGCTAGACAGCAGCGCCGTGCTCGCAGGTGTGCTGCTGCTGCTGCTGCTGGAGGCAGGATGGAGAAGACCGCAGCGGCGGGCTATGTTTATGGCTGTGAGAGTGGCGTCACCAGTGATCATGATCACCCGAAGTCCCGCTCCAAAGCATTGACGAACCGCGCCAGGCACCTCAGGTCGAACATCCTCTTCAAGACCGATAATCGCAATCATGCATAACTCGCTGTCCATCGCTAGAGCCACGCTTTGCTCTGACGACTGCGGCTGTTGACTCCAGAGGTTTGCCTCGAGGGCACTGTGTACATCACTGAAGGCGCAACAAACAGCCCGAAGCCCCGAGGCAGTGTACTGAGTCAGTGCCTGCTCGTGACAGATCCGCATATCAGGAGTGAGAGGCACCGGGATACCCTGATTGTTGATGTATGACGTACAGCGCGCTAGTAAGACCTCTGCTGCGCCGGTCGCATAGAGTCGCGTGCGGCCACCTACATTTCCGGCACCACCTGGCGACGTGGCTAGCCGCAGCATACACATGCTCATTTTTTTGTGGGAGCTAAACGGGAAACGACGACAGCGGCTCGCGTCCTTCATCACCGTCAGCATTGAAGCGTGGGTGTGGCGGAAAAGCCGTGCATCTCTCTGATTTAGATGGCTACATGCAGGTTGCATGAGATTGCAGAGGCGCAGAAGGGCCTCGCTAGTCTTGTTGGTTGCACGCTCCACCTCTGGGTCAACGGCGTTGGCGACAATGCAGTTCAGCAAGAGCTCCACGCCAGGGGGAGACAAGGTAACGGCTGTGGCTCCACTCACCGGTTTGTGCGAGACAGAATTATGCCCAAACCCATGCGTGGTTGCCTCCGTGGGAAACATGCGAAGAGATGTGGGGTGGGTGGACAACGCCATCGGCGGCCCCTCCACTCCAGAAGCGATGAGGCTGCTGCCAGTGATGCTCCCCATGTCGTCTAGTACGTGCGTCACAGCAGACATGATCATATGCGTCACACGCATCGCTGGGGCCGTCAAGGTTCCCGTCTTATCTGTGCATAGGACGGTAGCCCCGCCCATGGTCTCGCACGCTGCCAAGTGCCGGACAAGGTTGCCATCCTTCATCATGAGTCGCATGCTGTACGCAAGTGAGATAGTCACCGACAGTGGCAGCCCTTCCGGCACCGCAACCACGACAATGGCGATGGCGGTGGTCAAATTTTCAAAGAACTTCATCGCGTAAAGCGGATAGCCATGCACCACGTGCATGAAGACCTCCTTGACGAGCAACGAAACAAATGTGAAGACAGCGGCACCGGTGCCCAGCTTGCCGATAGTCTCCGCCATCGTCTCCAGCTGGTCTTGAAGTGGTGTATTCTTTTTTTCGGTCGACTGAATGGACATGGCGATCTCACCCGAGAATGAGTTCGGTCCCACGGCGCACACCAGTGCCACTCCCTCCGCCGACCCGTCCAAGACGGATGACCCACTAATAAGAAAAGGATCTGTGAGCACTTGTTTGAGGACATCATCGTTCTCCCCAGTAACATTGCTCTCATCCGTGACAATAGGACCGAGGCTGCTCAGCAGCACAGCGTCAAACGTCAGCTGCATACCCGAGGTGATCTGCACCACGTCCCCCACAACTACCTCAGAGCTTGCCACCTCGAGCGCTACGCAGGAAAGGCCGTCTACACCAACCACACCACCCTCACCAACCACGCCGCCGCCCCAGCCAGCGTTCCTAGGTGCAACATAGCGCCAAACAGTAACCCTGCGCCGTGTCGCGTCTTCGGCTCGCATCATCTCTGCGAATTGCTCCTGTTTGCGGTAGTCGTTCACCGCGTTTACAGCTGTTACGATGATCACCGACAATAAAATGGCCGCCCCCTCGATCCAGCCGACCGTCACGTCCACCTGACCGGTGCGAAAATCGGGGGTCGTCAAACCGAGTATGATGGACAGGAAAGCGGCGCCTATCAAAATTTGCACGACCCGATCATCCAGTATAGACCCCCTGAAGAAGTGCCAAACACTTTTCATTGGCGGCTGTGGTAATATGTTGACCCCATACCGCGCCTGCCGTTCTGCCACAGAGTTAGCTACAATACCAAGCTCATGGCGCTGTATCGCTGCATTACGATGTTCTATAGAGCTTGTGGCATCGGAGGACGATCCGGCTAGGCAGCTGCGGACGTTGAGCTCGTTGAGGAGTCCAGCAGGACCGTTGTAGTCGTTCATCAGAACGTCGATTCTTTTATGACCAACCATGTCAGAGAGGCGTACAGGATCCCCGCCCCTCCTGCCAGCCTTGGCGCTGCCCACAAATCCAAACGCATCTTCCCTCTCCATAATCGAACAACGAAAAAAGCGCAATATTCAGCAGAAGGAAAAAAAGAAAAAAAAATATGTATATGTTACAAGGACACGGAAAGGGTGGCAGACACCGAAGCTTCCCCAAGATGACGCAGGGAGGAAGAAAGGGAGGGAGAAAGGAAGGGCAACGTTGTACGCAACGCTCGCGAGAAAGATCTGCAAAATCTTTTCTTTGAAGAGAAAAACAGAAGATATATATATATATATATTCTGCTGAGGGTAGCTATGCAAGAGAATGTGGATGTCCCCAAAGACAAATCTAGCGCGTGGTCATACAGGCGATCTGCGTGGAAACAAAATTCCTAAAGACGAGATCGTAGCGATGCTGCCAGGTGTGTGCGGGTTACAGTAATCGAGGAGAAAAATCTTCGGGTGCAGGTGAGAGGTAAAGGGAAAACGAGTATTTAAGAACAGGTAATTGTCGACGACCTTGCACTCCTCTTTCTTCCGCGCGCGCAAACACACAGAAGATTTTAAAAAAATGAGGACTCTGGTGCCAATCGAGCAGTTTAAAACCGCACGTAGGTGTGTGTGTGTATGTGTATGTGTGTGTGTGTGTGTGTCAAAGAGACGACGGACTTCGAATGCAATAAACAACATCAACATGGAAAAGCGAGTAGCGAATACAAAATTTGTGTAGGGGAGTGAGGACATTGCGCAAGGAGGCTAGTGTAGCGAAACACCAGAACAGCTGCATCCACGACGGGGCCCAGATGCGGTAGGAGACAGGGGCATGTTTCTTCCAACTTGCAGTCATGAACCTCGCTGCCAAGGAACAGACGGGCCCAGAAGAGTAGCGTGAGTAAGTGGGTGTGCATGCGCAGGGAATCTCAAGACCTCGAATCACGCGCACAGTACTGAGACGTGTAATGCGGCATTTTCGGGAAATAACAGAAAAAGAACTCCGCTCTCTTCCAACGATTCCCAAGTCGCTGCGTCGATCAGTTTCGAGTTTGGTTCCAAAAAGGTATAACATTTATTTGTTCTTGCCGATGCTTCCGATCTCCTGTAGTGCAACAAAGCAACCGCGTAGGTCTTCACAAATACACACACATACACGTAGCGGGCCCCACATCTTTGCTCAGGCGAGGATGTAGCGCACTACATAGAAGAGCAGCAATGGAAACAAAGGCGGTGCTAGAGAAGAACACGAGGGGAGCGTGAAGAAGGAGGGCTTCAACATTTCCCTCCTACCCGCCCTCTCTCCCCCCCCCCTGCACAAATCTGTAAAAACACAGTTGCGCACAGGAGATGACCTTGGTGCTACACCCGACCACCACCACCATCACAAGCACGAAACCCTCCGCACATGTCAGCTTTCAGCAACGTAAAGGTTTCTTGCGGAGGGGGGGGGGGAGGGAGGACAGCGGGTTCAGCCGCCGCGCACCGCATGGGATGACGGCAGATGTTGAAGATCAGTGCAGGGAGGGAAATGGGAATTATTTAATGTGCGAGAGTGAAGAAAAGAAGGGATCATCACAACACTCGGCAGATAAAGAAAGTCCCCAGAGCACTTGAGGAGCTGACCACATATGTGAAGATGTAGAACAAGGAGAGTGGAAAAAGAAAAAAAAACAGAATACAAGACAGTCTCACATCCTTTGTTAAAGAAAGGAGCTAGACGCCCGTGTTTAGCAGTGGAAGAAGAGGGTGACGAGGGAGGGCGGAAACTCCGCCTGGAGCAAAGCGAGGTATGTAAAATGTGAATGGTCTAATACAGACCCAACCACCTCCCTGACGCGTTCACTCCAACTAGAGCATTCAATTCTTTTCTTTTTGTATGATTACATGTCGAGAAAAGAAGAAAACGGCTCTATGGATAGAGATGGCTTCATAATCGCGTGCTTACCCTCAGTCCGTCTGAAGAATGAAAGAGGGTGGAAAAAGGTGGCGCATAGTTTATAACAGCAACAAGAAAGAAATCGAATTTAGAAAAACAAATGTAAAGAGAAGTCAAAAGACCACATGCCTGTTAAGAGTTGTGCGTTTGCGAAACCGCGTTGGTAACTAGCTGGCTTGTGCAGCGTCGCGGGTGGGAGAAAAAACATTTGAAATGCCACCGGCCGTCTTCGAATGCACCACGGACAACTTGAGAAATATAGAGAGACAAAACGATGAAGAATATATATATATATATATATAGTGTGCGCACATTGTTATATATACTAAAAAGTATGTATCGTCTATTTACCCGCCCAATTTTTTTTTTTATTTGGAGGGGGTGACCATGCCTCAGAATGACGCACTCCAAGTCAGACCGGTAGCATGCTCGATGGTACTGGTTTGTGAACGACACCGAGCGCCCATCCAGTGCAGTGTTCGGACACTACAAATAGAGCTGAGAGGAGGGGGAGAAAAAAGGGGGTGGCGGTAAAATGTATGACAAAGGAGAAAGGGGGGGAGTAAGGAAACACACAAAATTATTGTAATTCAAGTATTTCGAGCTTACGTCGACTGGGGTCTCTCGAGTAGTGCGATGCATAGTTCAGAAAAGGCTCCTGCTGCTCACAAAAGTAGATCACCCGCGCAGCTCGTAGCACCTCTTTTTTTTCTCTGTCTAAATATTTTGAAGGGCCACAAGACATACGTTGAAGGCCTGGTGGCAACCGTAGGGAGATGGTTCTGCCAACGACCGTCGCGCTCGCGACACGGTGCGGGATGGTATTTTTGAGAAGTGCGGGGGGAAATTACCGAAGGTCTCCTGGAAGAGGCGCTGCGCAACTCCAAAGAAA
This sequence comes from Endotrypanum monterogeii, assembly GCA_000333855.2. Classification (NCBI taxonomy): domain Eukaryota; phylum Euglenozoa; class Kinetoplastea; order Trypanosomatida; family Trypanosomatidae; genus Endotrypanum; species Endotrypanum monterogeii. The sequence continues at coordinate 353,700 of CM007317.1, read as the reverse complement.
TGCGAGAGGCGTCTTGGGGTGGGAACGGGCGGAGAAGCAGCAGCAGTCTTCCCCCCCCCACTTTGCTGGTGCCCCCCCCCCGAAAGGAGCAGGATAACAAGTGCCGTCTGAGCCCTAAACCTCTGTTTGCTTGGTATATTCTAGTTCGTAAGGCATGAATTGAGATCGTGGAGCAATCCCAATTCAGAACGAGAGCAAAAAATACGCCAATGTCGTCAACGTATGATGAACAATTTGTGTCGCGGATGTGTTGTCTACTGCACCAAAACGTTCGATGTAACTACATCCGTCACCAATGAAGGAGGGAGGGGGAAAAGAGACCACTAGGAACTTGTAATGAACTTGTTTGCGACAGAGTCGAGACGACCACCATATCCCGTCCATATACGCCGCACTCGCACAGACAGATAAGGATATAAAGCCTCTGCGCACGTGTTCAGAAAAGCGCCACGCGCACGTTCTTGTGATCACAGAAGAAAAGGAAAAGTCAAGATGAAGAACAATACAAAATGGGGAATCAAACGGAATTGGAGAGATCGTGGCTAGCATAAACCGTTCATGATGACACGCACCGCAGTCGTAATCGCTGCTGGGTGGGGAAAGGAGCAGAAATGTTTCTTTTTCTATCTCCTACCATGCACCTGAGAACTCGTCGACCTTGCCAAACTTTAAGTGTAACACAGCCCGGCCTATGCACTTCAGAGGAAAAGGTTCAGGCGTTGTTGCTTCTTTTCTAACATGTTTACGCAATGCCATATCGCGTACGCTGCACATGTCCCACTGGTATCAGGTAAGTCTTAACAACAACAAGAGCAACATATGTATATGTGGAAATGCAACGAAGGAGGAGGGAGACCACAGAGGATGTGGGTGAATCGACTAGAAACGTATGCGCAGTAATGTATTAGCCTGCAGTGAAGAGCAGCGTAGGGCTGCTTTGGTCACCTACCAAGGCTTCTTTGAACTCCAAAGATGTGCGTGTGTGCAGTAGGGAATAAGGGATATCTGCCCAAACAACCACTACTGTCTACTTGTCGCCGCCCTTCCCATACCCATACCCACTTTTTCTGGGAGCGCAACGAAATGTGTGTGGAGGGGAAGAAACGATTCCGTGGCTCTGCTAGTGTTATCCCTACGGTGTGACACGTACGCAGCACAGTGACATCTGTTTGAAGCAGTACGCATCCCGCCAAAGCGCGACGAGAAGGAGCTGATCAAAATGCACCAACGCAGAAGGTACCGACTGGCAATGAAACAACTCAAGCACATCCACAGATACACACGCGGAATGTGAACGACATAGCACTTCCTCGACCGCGATGGGCGTGGCGCCTGAAAAAAGAGGGGGAGGGGGGAAGGGGTTTTCGTGTACAAAAGAATATGAGCACTCGCTCACGTCACCTTAAAAGCAAGAATAAACACTTGCCTCTGAATCAACAACATGAAGGAAAAAATGCATCTGCACACACAACGGAAAATACCATCGAAATGTCACTACATCATTTGCCAGTGGCGCCGGTAGCAAGAAAACCCTTCCTCCCCCTCCCCTCCTCACTGCCGTTTATGATGTCCGATCTTTTCACAAAGATTGTATTTGTCTAATACAACACAGAAAACTTCAAGTACGCATAGTGCAACGGAAGAAAATAGAAATTCCTCACAGAGACAGGCACGCCAGGGCAGTAAGATCAATGAAACAAGCCAAGACGCCCATGGGCAGACACAGAAGCACATGTACAAAGAATGCGTTCTCATTTATGTAACCGAATCACCCATCCAAAGGCAGAAAACATTCTTTTTTTTTTCCGAAAAGATGCTGGGAAAGGCAAGCGGACATGAATCTGTCCCCCAGGTGCATAGGGCAAGAAGAGAACAGTTTTGGAGTGAAACTGAGCAGGCAACGGTTGCGAAAAGAATGCAGAAATAATGCGGGGCGGGGAGAACAAAAAGAGGAAAGGAATTGGGGGGAAAGGAGCTTTGTGTAATGACGGAGCAAGTCAAATGATATAAAAGTGTGTGTGCCTCTCAATCAAACCCTTTGTGTGTGTGTGTGTGTGTGTGTGTGTAAGTTCCATTAGTCTCTGGTTTTTCAATGAAACCCTACCTCTCCAAGACACTTCGATAGCTTATCCCCGGGCATTGCAATATCCCAGACCCCCATTCCCCTCCCCACACCGTACTCTATTCTACTCATTCTCCATTGCACCTCTGCGCTCTACCGGAAGTAGTCAACTACTTGCTCCTTCTTGAGCTCTGTATCCTCCACCGCATCAAAATCGTTCTTTGCACCTAGCAGTGTTCGCACCCCTTCCAAGTCGCGGTCGATAAGGTAAGAAGCCAGCTTCGCTGAGGCAAGCTGAAGCAACTCGTCGTAGTTGAGCAGAGTTGCCGCCTTCACCATCTGCACGGTCATGAGCTCATCCCAGTCAGCGATAAAGGCGCGGTCCTTGGCGTCCAGGTACTCCACCAGCGGCAGTGTCATGGGACGCGGGATGGGGCGTGTTTTCACCATGTACACGTGATAGCACCCGTCATCGGACCCAAACGACGACATGCGAAAGCGGTACGACATATGACGACACACTCGCTCGAGGATGTCGCCGGTCAAGTAGGGGAACGGCACTTCCACCTCTGAGGGAGGTGCGATGTGCGCCAGGCTTGGAGTTAGGGCTTCGCCCTTTGAAAAGGCAGAACCTGCAGGGGTGCTAGGCGAAGCGACTGAGAACGTTGCCTCTTTGATCGACGTCGGCATCTCCGCTGTGATCTCCACTAGCGGGCTTATGGCCTGTCCGACTGGAAAAAAATCCATCAAGTCGGGCAGAGCCGCTTTTTCAACCGGCTTCGCTGCTGCCGTGGGGGCAACGACACCTCCGTCCTGCCACAGCCCTGTGGCATGCGACACCCCGCGTGACATCAGCGGTGTCTTTGCAGAGGCAAACTCGAAGAGGTTGTCAATGTCCTTCCTCGGATCCAACGCCTCTGATCCCGAGGGCTCGGGTGAACACCTTCCGCCTCCATTAAGACCGAAGTTTGGCCCCCCATCGTCACACCACACCACGGGCTTCAAGTCCTGCCCATCTAGCAGATCGCGCAAGACGAACGAGGCCTCCGTAGCGATGGCGCGCTTCACAGGAACGTGCACCCCGTCAGAAGCAATGAGAATTAAAGTCTGTCCTCCGACCGCGGGTGTGCCTGGCACTTTTATGGGAGTAGACGAGCGGAGCTCCATGGCGCTCAGTAGCAGTAAAAGAAAACCTGTGGCCTTCAACAGCCCTTCTCAAAATGTGCAAGCGTTTTTTTGTTTTTCCAGATGCTGCTGCGTCCCCCTCCCCGCGTACATACACCCTCAACGACAAAGTATTCTGCGATGGGTGGCTGGGGTCCAGGTAAGTTGCTGAGATGTCTGCCAACAAAGCAATGTCACCGGCAGGTTCCCTCTCCTCTTTCTAATGAAGTCTGTATCTTCCGCTTCAAATGTTGCGTGTGTGCAAGATGCATACATGGGGCGTGCGCAGGCTGATCCAGTGACCTCTCGGCACCCCGGCCTCTCCTCTCCCCCTAGTTACACACACACACACACACACACAGACAGTCAGAGAAAAAAAGCAGGCAATGAAGTGTATTGATATACCTCGTCTATTTCAGCTCAGTTTTTCGTGATTGGAAGTGCTCATCGAGCGTGTAACCGGAGTGAGATGGGGAGTGTCTGTAAAGGTGCTGTAGCCCGTCGGAGCCTTACTGGGCCTACAGCTGTCGTTCGCTGGTCGACAAAAAAAGAGGGGACCTCTACAGTAAAACACAGACCACCATATATATATATATATATATATAAAGGAAGACGCGGAAATTTGAAGAGCTCATCACAAAAATGCGAGGGGAGAGGGTAAAAATTAGAAAAGCAACAACTGGTAGATAATTCGCTAACGTGCAAACGCATGTGCCGAAGTAGCAGTACATAAAATCTTCATCGGAGACGCACACACCAACACAGCGCCGCGCGCTCGCTGGGTAGCGGCAGAAACAGCATTGGAGACTCCTGCCCGATGTACACACACAGACACACACACACACACACACATTTTCCATTTACACGTTTCGTCGACTCCGCCAGGGGATCCACACCGAGCACGCAATACGACAAGAGCACCACTGGCACATAGAAGCTCACGGCAAACACGCGAGCTCAATTGGAGGCATAAGGGGAGAAGAGAAGATAGGCAGCTCGTTTAGTCTTTGATATTACCACGACAGCTCCCCCATCAGACCAATTGCAGATATGTTTTCTGCCCCTTTCCCGAGACACATGAGCTCGAGCAATCGATACGGGCCAACATTTACACAGGCAGTGTGTGCGAACAATGTTCTTCAGGCGGAGCGGCGGGGAAAAGGAAAAGTGGAA
>CM007317.1:337828-349271 GCA_000333855.2 Endotrypanum monterogeii | reverse complement strand
CCTTATCGCGTCTCTACTCCACTACATACTATATATATATATATATATATATATATATATATATATATATATACATATATACAACACCTTCAAGACAAAGCGCCTTGAGGCAAACGAGTGGGAAGCGTATTCCTACTCCGGCTCACAGACATCCCCACGCATACACACTTACTTAGAAAGAAAATCATTATTACTGCCCATCGAAAAAAAAAAAAGAGCAGACGGGCACCCCCCCCTATTGATACCCATGGGAAGGATACAAAGCGAGAAAGTGGAACGCACGGAAGCTGAAAGGCACATCATCTGTCCCCCTCCCTGTCCCTGTCCCTGTACGCGCACACAAAAGAACGCCAACAAAACGACTGAGCCTCTGGATTGCGGGATAGAAGAAGCTCGCCAGACAGAGTAACAAAGCACTCGAGAACTAGCCCAAGAGAGTGTACAGGTTATCCAGCAGCCCATGATACCCCCCCCCTACTGTGCTCCTCGGTTTGCCTTGGAGCGCCACTGCTGATCAAACCCCTCACATAGCCACCGGTCACCTCATGGAGACCCCCCCCCCCCATCTCCTCCACCACCACCTCCCCCCCGCCATCTTTGTGACCCTCTTCCACAGAGAGAAACACCACACCATACACTCATACAGACACCATTTCGCTGGATAATTCGATTCTCTAACACGAGCTGTAGGGCAGCAGAGGGGAAAAAAGGCATTAGAAAGTCATGCAGGGTGAAATAAGGCCAGCCACAGAGAGGTGTACGAGAGGGAAGAGGGGGGGGGGCGAACGGCTCTTACATGGTTGGCTGGCAAGGAAAATTGAGAGAGGGGTGGATACGTGGGGCGGGGGAGAGAGAGGCGTAGTGATGGAATCCATCACGCTCCATGTGTAACGTCGACGAAAGCAGGGCGGCGATACAGGAACACGGAAGGTGCCATAAGCGCCGGCTCATTAACCATCCCCCCTCACGATCGATCGTCGTGCCAAATATGAGATGCCTCGCTGAGAACCAGATGTATTCAACGCAAGACAGCCACAAGGCTTGCGTGCACGAAGTATCTGTACCCACACTTGTCTTCCTGCCTCAGCACCACGACAGGATTGATCGATGAAATAGAAGGGGCCAGGTGTTGGCCAGGCACAAATCCCTCCCATCGACCCTCGAGGAAGAAACGATATACAAAATGCATTCGCACTGAACCACACAGAGACATGCCTGGTCACTTCACTCCAGCACATCTTTCGGGGAAGTTCGTACGTGTGGGTGCCCACCCGCAGACGTGCAAGCTCAGCCGTGCCAAGCACAGCGCAGTTACCATGCACATGCCCCAAGCAAGCCCTGGCATGTTGCACCAAAAAGGTCGGTAAGGGGGGGGGGGGAAGAAAGGAGTGGAAAGGATGTGTGCTATCGCTACATCCTTTTGCTTTAGATCCCCCCCCTCTTACATTCACAGATGCTGACATCGGATACGCAGCCAAACGAGGAAATGCAACGACAGAAAACGGCACCCGACACGGCTCAGTGGCGTCTGTTACGTCACAAACCTCTAGCATAGGTATAGCGCTCTAGTAGAAGCTGGAACACTGTGACAGCTTCATTTGCTATACCCATCTATTACTTCGTATCTCTAGAGTGCACATGGCCCGAGAGAGAAAGTGATTCCCTCAAACCAACCCTTTCACGTTTGAATCGCCTCGGGCAGTGGGAACAGGCAGCCAAACACACACTGGGAACGTGTTTAGGGGAAGGATGCCGGTGGAAAAACGAAAAGAAGACATGAAGAGGGACGAGCACTCGCACACGAGGCATGTGAAAAACAAGTGCTCAGCTCCAACCCTTCTTCACTTCCTCTTCCTCCCTTTCCCAATAATATCACTCCTCACCCAGGCATCCACTCTCCTATGGGAGCACACCAACAAGCATCTGCCGCCAGGAACCTTCCCCCGTTTGAGAAATGCACCTTTTGAGATTCATGTACACCTGTCACAACAACGCGCCAGAGCGATGATCACGTGTTCTCTCCACACGCAAACCGCATCCCTCTCTCCCCTCTCTTTCGCACAAACGTATCCACCGCAGAGGAGAACATTACACGCCCTCACCCCGCGGGAAGACACCATCAGCACGCTCCCTCCTTTTTTCCTTCTCTCACGTCGAACATGTCAGTATGGCATCCAGCGGCTTTGTTTCAGCACGGATACAAGCGCGCAAACAGCTTCACGCACATTCACACACGCGTTCACCTTACAGGGAGCTGGAAAAAAAAAAAAGCAGAAGCGATACCGCCTCACTGCTGCATTCTGAAAATTTTCTGTATGCAAGATGAAAAGAGGGAAAAAAAATTTGACCACTACAGTTAGGTTTTTTTTTTGTTTTTTACGAGACCACACACACACACACACACACACACACACTCACACATGCAGCAAAGGCTCGGCGTCCTCACGTCGCCCCTTCTTCCCTTTCACTTCCTCGTTACACCATTCGGAAGTCGCTCTGCCTGCCTGTCGGATTAAATATATATATATATATATGTATACTTCGCTCTTACACATTTTTTTCAAGAAAGAAGCACAGAGAAGCGGAATATATATATATATATATATATTTATATGAGGCGAGCGAACGCCTTTGGTCCTCTTCGATCATAGCTTCGTTTAAGGTTATCCATGCCCTCATGGGGCGCGAGCCGCACGCGTACCCTGTTTTGATCACTTCGTTGCGCTGTTGCGCCCGTGGTGCTGAGTCAGCAGGTGCAGGGCAGAGACGTGGACCTCACTCAACTGCCGTTCACTTACACGACGTTACGACGCCGGCCGTTCCCACGTAGTCGTCTCCAGACCAGTTTTCGGATCACGGTAGGCATAGTAGGTTTGCTGGTACTCCTGAGAAAAGATGGGGCGCCAACCTATCGGCAAAGCACCGTAACTGTCGTAGGTAACCGCCGGCGCCGCGGGTATTGCGGATACCGACTCGTACACGCCCTGCGGTTGCGGCGTCTGCTGCTGTTGCGGAAGAAGTACAACTGCCTGCTGCAGGGACGGCTGATGCACGTGTGCCGCCACTGCGATTGGCTCTGACCCGCTGCCCGAGACAGTCTTGGTGCCTGAGGTGGCTACAAGACCGGCAGCATCAGTTTGCGCATCGTGTCCCTCATCGTCGCTTCCACGGCACTTAGAGTTATGGTCGCGGTGACGCCGGTGGTGATTGGAGAATGAAGAGGAAGCAACAGAATCGGAGCGATGAGAGGCAGGGGAAGCTGAGCGGCCACGCAGGTGCGATGGCGACCGCTTCCCACACCGCTCGTTGTTACGCGGAGATGGTGAGCGCCGCCTTTTACTGTGACCTGCATTCGATGATGGCTGGTTCCGACGCCCTTTATCCGCGCACGCCTCCTCTCTGTTGGGCGATTCCCTGTCAATGACGGAGGCAGGACGCACCGCATGGGGATCAGGCCGCCATTCGCGCGGGGCCCTCACTTGCAACCGTGCCACAGTCCTTGAATCTGTGAGGTCCAGCTCAGAGGGGCAGAAAGGACGCACCGCCACGGTGCGATGAAAGTTTCGATTTCCATCTGGAAGAAAACGGCTCTGGCCGTTGCGCACACTGTAGCTGCAGTTCACATAGTAGCGAACCTCGGCGCAGATGGGCAACGGTCCCTTTTCCGGCGGCTTACGACTGCGTTCCGGTGTTTTGTACGCCTGGGATTCACTAACGAACTCCACAGCGCGACGGGTGAAGACTCGAATCACGTGGGCCGCCGCCTCGGCATTTTCCAGCTCGACGAGTGCTCGCGACTCTCGCTTCGCCGAGGAGCGCTGGGAGTCGATGAGAACTATTTTCCTGGGCTGGCATTCCCCGATAAGCATCTGATATACCATGAACGGAGACAAGGTAGAGCCGGTCGAGACAGCGGCTTGTTTGGAACTTGTGCATTCCTCCTTGCTTTCGCGGTGGCGATTATAGATTTCTTTGAATAAGAAAGCAACTACAACTGTTTGACAGCCCTCACTACGGCCTCCAGTTTTTTTCGGCACCTCCCCCTCATGGCTCGTCCTCGCATCTTGTTTTTTCGAACTATGCACTGCATCAAGTGCAGTCACTCGTGGAGATACCTCGACGGGGGGTGGCTGAGTCACGACTGTGAGAGCACTCGGCGACGCTGCGGAACCTTCCGAGGCTTTAGGGCGGGATGCCAGGGTTGGCGCGGGAGTTGAAGAGACAGTGACTGAAGCAGAGTTGAGACGCTGTCGCCCCTGCGTACCCCACGTTACGACGCCCTCTACCAGTACCTCCTGCACTCCCAAGGTCAGGTAGCCGCGCCGTAGCTCCAGCTCGCCGTCCTCAGTGCGCAGCATAACTCGCACTCGATCCAGCATTGCCCACAGCGCCTCGCGCGACGAAAAGAACACAGCTCCGCATTCCATAACATTCTCACCCGACGTGCTGCGGACCGGTTGTTGGTTCAACATTATGCGTGTGATGCCGCTGTTGGGGTAATGCGAGTCGAACAGCTTCTGTAGCGGCTGGACGGCGTTGCGAAGAGTCACTGGTAGGTCTAACAGCAACAGCGCCGTTCCTTTCAACACCGCATCCTCGTATCGCTGTGACATATTGTTTTAATGATTTTAAAAAACGATAAAAATAGATAAATTATATTATATATATATATATATATATATATATATGTTCTTTGATACTCGTGTTGTTTTTTGTTGTTGTTGCTCTTGTGGGTACGACAAGCGAGGAGGGTGGGCGGGTGGACCGGAGAGGGAAAAGTGTGTCGGGCGATTTGAAGCTTCGCCCCGCTCAACGCACGCACAGTGGTCGAATTTGGCGGGGGGACTGAAACGGGTGGAAAGGGGAGGAGCAGGAGGGGGGGGGGAGGTATTTGGGAAATAAAACATTATTCAGTAGAAGTGGGCGGATACAGCACGCACGAATTACACACAAACACAGGAGCACAAAGAGAGGAGAGCAAGAGTAACCAAGCATCGTATTGTAAGAGGGAAAGAAAATGCTAGACAGAGGGAGCTCGACAGCTTACCTTGGGGATCGGACAGGCATGTAAACCTTGGGGTATAGTGCACAGCCCACCACCACCACACCCATGCTACGGCAAGAGTTCGAAACAAAGTCAGGGGTCGACACTTGTCTTTTCTGTCGCGGTGACTGGAGGATATGGATTCGCTTCGTTGGCCTTGGTTGAGATTAATATCTGATTCTAGATGACCCTATTATCAGGAGTTGGGGAGCGCTTCTATTTTTTTTTCCGCTGTTTTCGTTGCTTTCCTAGAAATGAAAAAAAAAGATCATTGATGCCTCCCTTGGTATATATCGTTTTTTTTCCTTATACGAACGTCAGCTCTGCTTCTACTCACCTTTATCTCCCCCTCTCGCTCGTCCCGTATGCATGGCGAACAACAAGGAAGGCGATAAGAAAAGTGGGAGACCAGATTGAGCAACGGCACACCGACCACTGGAGATATATATATATATATATATATATAAAGTTTGGGGTAGTGTTACAATCATATACCCCAAACATGGACAGCGCCACAGCAGCTCTTAGCAAGGAAATACGGAAAACTTAAGCGCGGCTCCTCCCCAACTACAAGATGCCCGTGACAGCACATCCGGCGAGGTCATGGTGAAACATACGAGAAAACATGGGGAAGGAGTTCAAAGCAGTTCATGCTAACATAGCAGCTCGACTTCCCCGCAAAGAAAACCTTTCTCACCTCCCCCACACTATTGTTTTTCCCTAGGGTGTTCTTTTTCCCGTATACGAGAGGTCCGATAACACAAGGGTCAGGGCGAAGGGCAACATGAGAAAGAAAAAAAAAGCATTGCAACTCACATTGCCACACATGTGTGATGCGAACAGAAGTGTGTGTTTGTTCGCTACATTGCCAAGCAACTCTTCCGTTTGAGTTTTTACTTAAGGAAATGAGAATGCGAGATTGTAATAAGCGATCAGCCCGACCAAAGCCCTCGAACATAGCGGCGAAACGTAAAGAGCCGAAGTGAAGAAAGCATACCCGGCAGCCATCCAAAAAAAAAAAAAGCCCTTGCGCCTGCGGTCTTCCTGACAGACACATACAGATGCAGTCAACCTGGTCAGCAATTTGTTCATAGGCACGAAGCAGAAACAATAAAAAGTCTTCCCTCCCCTCTCCCCAAAGGCACACACTTGTTCTCTTCCGCCCTGTGTGTCCTCCACACACACAAAAAAAAAAGGAGGAGAAGGAGCATGACTGAGTACTTCCTGTATCTTCTCCATCTTCGTCTCGGATCTCTAGTACCACGCAACAATGTTGTGCCAATACCCTTTCCTACTTTTACTTCTCGAACGAAGTTTCCAGAACGCAGATAGATGCAGCTGTACCTCTAACGCCCATCAAGCGCACAAGAGGAACCGAATAGGGAGCCGATACACAGTGAGAACAAGAACAAAGGGGCAGGGGGAGGGAAATGATGTGCCCTACAGTCCGAACTTTCCCCCGAAGTTCTCATCGCCCATTGTTTACCTGCTGAGGTGTGGGGTTCCGCACACTCGCAGTTTCTTCTTCAGCACCAAAGGGGGAACGGAAGACCTTCCGTGGTGAAGATCAAGCCCTCATAAAAAAAAAAAAGAGCTCCCTCCTTTCTACCGAAGAATCGTGGCAACCGAGAGCCGGCCAACGCCTACACCTCCCCCCTCCTCCTCCTACGCAGCTGTGGCCCATTTGCACCAGTCCGCACAGCAGCCTGCCTCCAACTACCTGGGAGGATACGCGTGCCATCGAAGGGAACCACACGTCCGTCAGACTCTCCCGCCTCCGCCCGGTGAGTCTGCTGCGTCATCTCCTGCTGATCGAATGGTCGTGGCTGGCTGGCACGCCCTCCTCTCCCCCCAGTCGCGACAGGCCCATGCATTGCAGAGAGTGCGGTGCAGGCCCTGCGGATAGGAATCGGCGGGGTTCGACCGTGTATTGGGAGGGGGAGAGGCCTCCTGTCAGGCATCCAGCGCCCCTAGGTTGCATGGGCTGCAATGCCTCCCCCCCCCTCCTCCCCCCGCCGGACGCGAGCAACACCGGGGTTGAAAGGAAGAAAGGGAAGAGCGTCCTTCAGCCTAACCAGCGTACAGTTCCTACCACGCGAGCAAAAATAAAAAAGGCCGCACCCTCCGTGCATCTCTGTTCCGCATGCGCACGTGTCCTCAAAACTGTGGAATACTAGCCACCCTCCGTCGGCAGCGCTGCCAAGGACGAAGCGTCTTGCTGGTCAGCCAAATGCCTCATATTGAGGAGCCCCCGAGTCTCTCCAGAGCTGCTCTGGCATCGCCCATGTGCCATCACGGATACCCTGCGTACAACACCGACCCGGACCTGTGTCCACCAGCTCCAAGACATCGCCGCCAGACCCAAGTAAAAGCAGAGGGGAGGGAAGCAGGGGTGGGGGGGGGGGCAGGCCCATCTGGTCCTCCAGGAAAACGTTCCACACAAAACTCGATTGCTCCGCCGGGGTGGTCAACATTGTGCCGCGAAAGGAGTACATTAATTTTTTTTTTTTAAAGAAAGCAAGCGGCTACAGCAGCGCGTGCACAACCTGCAAGAGTGAAAGAAGGAGGCAAACCGAAGTAGCTTGAGGCTGCAGAAATAATGCGCAGAGGCCCATATTCTGAAAGCATGCGCGGATCCTCTCTGATGTGTTCCTGGCCCTTCATACAGTTTTCTACCCGAAATCCGATGTGTGTCTTCACTTCAGCGAATTGCTGCTTTCATGGCCCCCTCTCGGTATTGACAGAAGTGCCTCACCCTCAAAAGTTTTTTTGAATCCTAAAGACCTCCCTCAGTTTGTTCACATATTCCTGGTCCAGACAGATGCTCTTGCCAGGACTATCCGACACCTTCGCGACAGGTCTCCCCTGGCATCGAACCATCTTAATGACGGTGTTCATGGGGCTAACTCCTTTAATGGAGCACGTCAGCTGAGTACCGATCCCACACATCACGTTTATCTGGTCCTTGAAGAGGTTGTGCACCTCAGCTGCTTTCTCGAGGTCGAGACCATCTGAGAAGACAAGAGTTTTAGTGCGGGGGTCAATCCCCAGTATTTTGTAATGGGCAATTGCTTTTTGACCCCACACATCCGGTGCACCAGAGTCCTGCCGCAGCCCCTGATAGGCATTGGCCAGGCGACTGTCGAAGTCACTCAAGAATGCGTCCATCGTGATGCAGTCTGTCAGGGCAATGCCAAGGGAGCTTGGGTACTCTTGTAGCCAGCAGTCCATCGCCATGATTTGGGACTGACGCAGTATTGGACACAGCTGCTGAAAGGCCTGAAACCACTCATGCGCTTGGGTACCCACAGGCGGCAGTCCAAGGCGTCGCGCCAGATCGTAGTTACTGGTTCCGATCAGGTGCGGTCCGAATCGCGCATCCTCCTTGAGTGTCCGTACGACTGCTTCCTGTACTGGCTGACTGCAGCGTCTGCGCGTGCCAAAGTCTGCTACCTTGAAGGTATCCAGCTCCGTCTTGGCGTGATGGGCGAAAAAAAAATCTAGCTTCTCCCTTAACGTATCCAGCGCTTCAGCCGGGCCGATGTGAGGGTGTCGGCTATGCTGTACAACTTCGCTGATGATCGCTAGCAGTGGGATCTCCCACAGAATCGTTTCTACCCATGGTCCTTCCACCGTCACCTGCAAGTCAGACCCGTCCTCTCCATACTGGTTTTTTTTGCATTCCAGAACTGGCGACACTACACGAATATGCACCTGCTCCGGTTTGTAGCGGTAGTCACGCAGGTATTCGAGGTAGTCTTTCTGGAAGTAGGGCAGTGATTCTAGGTACGCGTATTCCTCCTCCGTCAGGCGCACGTTGGCCATGTGCTGCACATGCTCACGCACCCAATCCGCATAAATGCCCAGGTGATCATCCGCATTACGACATGTGAACTCATACGCTGTCACCACTGTCGGATGTTGATGAAAAACTGCCTGCTGCATGTGTAGCTTGTAGGCATCCGTGTCCAAGAAGGACGCAATGATGGGGATAAACTTATTGGAGTGCGCCATATTCCAGCAAGCTAACGCCCTCTCTCTCTCTGCCCTGCTAAAGGAAATAGATTTTTTTTTTTTCAGAGACGAGTAGAGAACGTGAGGGGTAATGCGCGACAGAGTCTTCCCATTTACCAATTGGACGTTGTAGCGTTCAAAAGATGAGCAGCACCACACACAAAAAGGAGAAGCGAGTGCAAGAAGCTGCAGAGGGGAGAAAATATATATTTTTTTTATGTATTTTTTTTTTGCCTTCAAACAGCGTTTATGATAAGGAAGGAGTGAAACGCAGACGCGCACTCGAGAAAAATTGACAAGACAACGACAGCGACCAGTGGAACGCGACGGTAGTAGATTTCGAGTGGGAGCGGACTCCGTGAATGGATGTAGGTGACAACGAGTGAGTGAGACTGTGGATAGAAGGGGGGGGAAAAAAACTAGCAACTGCGCACAGGGATGCTAAAATAGGAGCAAAAAAAAAAAAGCGAGTGTCAAAACGAATTCATATACACAGCAACGGCAGCACGCACAGACGCCGAGAAGTTCTGAGGCATCAAATGTGTGAAACCATTAATTAGGCGACACGAAGAAAAGGGGGAAGGTCTGCGAGGCGTCACCTAGGGATAAATAGGCATGAGAGAAAAGGATTGATTGCAAAAAAATGTACAGTCCCGACAAATAAGTGAAAGGGCATATCATACGACAAATGGAAAAATAAAACACGAATGCGGCGTGAAGCAGACGACGTGAATAATACTTTTTTTTTTTCCGTTAGACCAACAAAAGCAAAAAAAAAGGAGCAGAAGCCGTAGCGCTACTGTGACGCCTACGAAAGGAATATATATATATATATATATATGCGTGCGTGCGTCTGTGTATGTGTATATGTGTGCGCGTGTTTTGGTGCGTTTGTTAACAACCGCGGCAGATGTGAAGAGTTGGAGTAAGGAGTAGCGCGGGAAAAAAAAAATTAAAGACAAGTATCGAGGCGGCTAGTGGGCAAGCAGTGAGGGGTAGAAACGAGTAAAAGAGTGAGAGTTGTAGGGAGTGCGCTACTGCTGATCGCGGACTTGAAAAAAGGTTTTTCCCTTTTTTTTTTTCTGTAGACTTGCCGATTTGTTTCTGGAAAGCCTTTCCTCTTGCCCTTTTTCCTCCAAAGAACCTTCACCTCTGTACACCTCAGAGCTTTGACTGTCACAGAAAACAGAAAGACGGAGAAGAATTTGGTGAGTATATGAAAGGGGGTGGGGGGAGGGGGAGAATCAGTGATGAGAAAAAGAATGTGACAAGGAGCTCAACCACACATGAACAGAAAGTGTAAAGGAAACAGAATCAGCACACGTGGCGATCCGAATAGGGTGTAACTCGACGGTTTTTGTTTTCTGCGTCGGGCCGTGCCAAAGATCAGAATAGAAAAAAAAATTTGGAAGGGGTAGGGGACGGTAAGCGGGAGATGATGATGATGAGCAAGAAGGGGACAGAGATCGACGCGAAGTGCAGCAAAAAAAAAATGCATTTGGAGAAATAAAGATGATAGTGCAAGACAAGGAAAAAAATGACCCTTAAGTATCAAGATGCCCTCAGTACCTGATTCACACTTTTAACAAGTGTGATGCAGTCAGAAATATGTCACTTCTACAGCTCCGCCTCACTGACTAGACCCATCGCCTCTCAGCGAAGGTGGCGCGGTATAAGCTTTTCCCCGCAGGCGGATTCGCCATCGTTGAGCTCCCCGATGTATGGGTTGGAAAAAACAAATGTCTCTTTTACTTTCTGTTTGTTATGCTGCCCACTAGACATGTAGCTCATCTCAATTTCCCTGCACGGAGGTAAGTGTGCACAACTACTGTGTGTCTGTGTGTGTGTGTACACATTCTATTCGTGTGTTGTTGTTGCACGCCCCCTCCCCCTCTCATTCTGCTCTACAGAACGGGGTGAGGTCAGTTCCCTGATCCCCCCTCCTCCACAGGCACACACACACACACACATGAAGCCTGCCGCTTGGCTTCATTTTGTAGGGCCACGCAACGACACATATGCGCTACAGCATCTCCCCACCCATTCATCTCAGGTCACGAACCCCCTACCTCAGACCTCCCCCGCCAGCGACTACCACGTCCCTCCACGGACACACACACACACACACACACACACACACACACAGCAGCTCTCGTTACGCACATCGCCACACCGTGGGCAGGAAAACCAAACACCTGCCCCTGGGCTTTCTCCACAGACTGCGGCCCTCCGCACCATCGCCACCCACTATGCTATGCGGGGGTGAAGATAAGCCTACTGCCAGCAGATGGCCGGGTCTCAGGACACGGGAGGAAGAAGAGGTTTATATCAAAATGAAATGAAATATTCCGCACCGCCTCCCAGTATATATATATATATATATAT
>CM007317.1:288342-337818 GCA_000333855.2 Endotrypanum monterogeii | reverse complement strand
ATATATATATATATATATATACTGGGGGGCGGCGCGGTATATTTCATTTTTTTTTGATATAAACCTCTTCTTCCTCCCGTGTCCTGAGACCCGGCCATCTGCTGGCAGTAGGCTTATCTTCACCCCCGCATAGCATAGTGTGTGGCGATGGTGCGGAGGGCCGCAGTCTGTGGAGAAAGCCCAGGGGCAGGTGTTTGGTTTTCCTGCCCACGGTGTGGCGATGCCCGTAACGAGAGCTGCTGTGTGTGTGTGTGTGTGTACACATTCTATTCGTGTGTTGTTGTTGCACGCCCCCTCCCCCTCTCATTCTGCTCTACAGAACGGGGTGAGGTCAGTTCCCTGATCCCCCCTCCTCCACAGGCACACACACACACACACATGAAGCCTGCCGCTTGGCTTCATTTTGTAGGGCCACGCAACGACACATATGCGCTACAGCATCTCCCCACCCATTCATCTCAGGTCACGAACCCCCTACCTCAGACCTCCCCCGCCAGCGACTACCACGTCCCTCCACGGACACACACACACACACACAGCAGCTCTCGTTACGCACATCGCCACACCGTGGGCAGGAAAACCAAACACCTGCCCCTGGGCTTTCTCCACAGACTGCGGCCCTCCGCACCATCGCCACCCACTATGCTATGCGGGGGTGAAGATAAGCCTACTGCCAGCAGATGGCCGGGTCTCAGGACACGGGAGGAAGAAGAGGTTTATATCAAAATGAAATGAAATATTCCGCACCGCCTCCCAGTATATATATATATATATATATGTGTGTGTGTGTATATATATAGACATATACATATATACATGGACGATGAAGAGAAATGGTAGCAGGACGATAAGATGTCGGCGGGTGGATGAGGAACGAGAGGAGACGCCGTTTTCTCAGCCTGAACTTTCCATCCACGTGGTTATTGACTCCATAAATAATACAACGAAAAAAAAAAAATTTTTTTTCTGCACGCTTACGTAATATACATATATGTATAGTGAAGAAAAACAGAAAACTAAGTTGGAGTTGGAGGATATAGGGAGGCACAATGAAACAGTTTGAAATACGCCTAACAGA
The DNA here is from genome assembly GCA_000333855.2 of Endotrypanum monterogeii. Lineage (NCBI taxonomy): Eukaryota > Euglenozoa > Kinetoplastea > Trypanosomatida > Trypanosomatidae > Endotrypanum > Endotrypanum monterogeii. The sequence goes on along the minus strand of CM007317.1, from coordinate 336,740 downwards.
CGGAGGATGAGATTCTACCGGGATAAGAGAGAAAGGAGAAAAAAGTTTTTTTTTTAAAGGAATAAGATGTTGCAGAGGGGAAGAAATCAATATACAGAGAAAGTGAGGGCGCGAAATGACGCTTCAAAATCTGCGAGCACTCGCGCACACGCCTGCAATACATACCTTCAAATTGTCTACAGGCTGACGCTAATTGAGAATGCTTCTCTGAGCGCGCGCGTGTGTAGGTGTTTTGGGGAGGGGAGTGAAAGAGTGAGCGAAAGGAGGGAAAAAGGAGGTGGGGGGAGGTGACGTAGCAGTACGATCGGGCAGAAGAAAGTGCGAAAACATTGGGAGAACAGGTGAATCGAAAATTCACTGTCGTGGTAACAAAAAAAAACTGAAAATTAAAAGTTCCAAAGAGAAGTACATCAAAAAAAAAAAAAAACTTAGGTGTCGCGTCTTCCCCCCCTCCCTCCCTCACTTGAAGCAGTGAGGAGAAGGAAGAGGGAGGGGGAGAACGAACGTGCTCATTAAAATTCAGCACGCACAATGGACGAAAGAGAGGACCATCAGGGTACCAACGGGGCGGGAAGATAACAAATACAACTTTCCTAGGCACACGGAGAAACGGGTGTGCCATCAACCGAGGCATAAACCCCGAGGCTGTTGGCTCCAGGACGCTGCCCACAGAATCGTTAGAAAAGGGGAAAAACGCGGGTTAGATTAAGATCCCCCTAGGTGGTCCAATGAAGACTGAGGCATCTCCGCATGCACGCGACATACCTACACTGGCACAGCTTAAACGCATGTAGCTTTCTGTCGAGAGCGCTGCCCACGCCCATCCTTTGCCCTCTGCATCGCTTCACACCACCTTGAGCTGCGCACAGCCCCCTTCCCCGCCCCCCCCCCCCACCGCAGCCCGGAGCCCTCAATTAGGCCGCCGCACGCTCTTCGATGATGTGGCGCTGGAACGGGGCCGCCGTGACAGTTCCGAAGACGGTTTGGAGACAGCCTCCAATGGCGCCACGTACATCCGTGACGTTATCTGTGCCAGAAAACCCCTGACAGACTGTGACCGCACCTTTGAGGTCGACGAAAAGCATGCCGGACGATTCTTTTGCCTCTCCGAGCCAAACCCGACCTGGTCGTACACACCCGAAGGCTGGGTGAAGGACTGAAAAGGATCAGAGGACACCTTAGCCGCCGCCATATTAGGATTCGTCACCGAGCACCGTGAGGCGACAGGCAGCGACGAGTCTGCAGAAACGCCCATGAGAACTGGACAGTGTTGTCCTGAGGGCACTAGAGCGGCCAGCTGCTCTCGTGCTGTCGCCGTTAGTGTATTTTCCAGGAGACGTGCTCCTTCCCTCGACATGTAAGACATCATGGGTGTCGTCACCTGGCGACTGCTTGCAGCTTCGCTTCGCCTTGGAATGGTTGCCGCGAACAACGGAAAATCCGCTCTGGTCAATGCGCTGGAGGATGGTGCAGGCATAGAAGCTAAGCCACTCGAAGCTACGCGATCACCGTAATGCGCGGCTGCTGAAACAGCTGGCAGTGGCCCAGAGACCACCTTTTTCACAAGGGCAGTTTTTAGAGCGGGAACCGTCGAGGTTTCCCCCGCCGCCACAGCAGGAAGAAGCGAGGGCCGCCTTGTCACTGGCAAGTCCTGCGCATCTGACTGAGCGCGAGAAAGGTCTCTTCTCGCATCGCTACTAGGCTGAGAAGGCAGGCTCACATCAGACGCCATCTCTGCTGATTCGTGCAGCGGCGACAGACGATTCGACGATGTGTCTGGGACGCTGCGCGGATCATCCGTGGGGGCCATGCTGCTACATTTCGCCGCCAGGTCCCCTGGCTCGTCGTTAGCAACACACACTTTACAAGATATTCCGCTTGGTGGCGCGCTAGGGATTTCGCGAGTGAAAGACAGCACATCAGCGAAGCTTTCATGGGAATCAGGAGCTCCCTCCAAGGGCCCCAAAGAGACGTCTACAGCTCCATGTTGTGAAGCTGAACCACTTTGTCCTTCGTTCGCCACGATTGGCTTTGCCACAGTCTTTGTTTGCACAGCGTCGGAAGCGGAAGACGACGTGGAGCCACTGAGAGAGGGGCTAGAAAGATGGGAACACGTTGCTCGCTGGTGAAGAGGCGACGACTCGAAAGATGCGAGCCGCTGGAAGGGGTGGCCCCGGAGGTGATGTGCATACGAGCGCTTTAGAATTCCGCCAACGTGTTGATCTGCATCGAAGCGATTTCGCACGTTTCTTCGAAGGAGTGGTGTAAGGCACCGTTTGGCGGAGCTCGTTGTGTTCGGCGAAGGGCCCAAGAGAAGTGATCCACTGGGATCCTCAGAGGTCGCATCGCGTGTGGGTTTGATGTCCAAGTCACCGCTTTCCACAGCACCTGCTACATGAATGTGCCGATGGAAAGTCGACTTGTCCATTGTCGCCGCATGGACTACTTGGTCTTTCGAATAGAAAGAATCAGTAGCAGCTGAAGGATGTACAGCGGATGCTGCTCTGGAAACAAGGTGCGGCAAGGAAGCGTCGAGGCCGTCGAAACAGACGACCCCCCCTATCGCTCGCCGGTGTGATGGGGTGGCACACAGCGGCAGACCGCCATCGGTTGCATACCCTCTGTTACGTGAGAAGTGCATCGTGTGCGGTGCATGGTGAGCTGAGTTTAGGTCGGCCAAGTAATCATGGTGGCAGCGACTTCTTTTGATGGTGTCCAAATCCTCTTGTTGCCACCTTGGGTTTCCAGGAAGGGGGGAGGGGAGCGGTACAGCAGGCGGGACGGTCGGCTCACCCAAGAACCGAAAGGTCGACGGGCGTGCATTGTCCCACTCGTCCATTCCGAACTCTCCTATAGGGACACCGGCCAGCGTGAAGACCCGCGCATAGTAGTCGGCGCCCGTGCACACAACAAGTAGACGGGTATTACCATAACCCTTCGAGGCACCTGGTGAAACATCAACTGCAGAGTTTTTAGTGTCTTTTCCGAGGGCCACATCAGTGTTTTCGACGCTCTTTCTCACCTGGGGTGGCGGTCCGGCAGCATAAAGGAGGGAGGTCGACGCGTTGGCGTCCACAAGACAAACATCGGATAGTGTGAGTCCGCTTGGAAAGGTGTGCACACGCCTCAGTTGCTCCAGGACCGGCAGCGACCGCTCGGCAGCCAAACTGTCATCGAGTGAGTCTGACGCTGTCATCTCCAAAGAAGAAGGCTGCACCTTCGATGGCGTCGGTGATTGGCAATACAAAGCAAGGTTAGGCATGCTCAAAGCAGTCCTCTGTTCTTGGGAATCCGTCAGCACTTTCCACTCCACGCGGCATACGTGCACGTTGCCCTCACCGTCGCCGAATACAAGCAGTCTCCCTTCTGCCTCGTCGATGTCCATCATCACCGGTACAGGGTCACCATTTTTCTCTGTGCTCTTAACACCAGCCGCAGTCGTCAAGTTCACTGCACCGAGGCAAACGCGGCGAAGGGTATGCCACAAAGATACCGTTCCGTCATCCTGCCCTACAAGTAGCAACCGTGGGTGAACGGCCGAGAGCGCCACCATGCGACTTATCCGCGAGACAACTGCACCTGGAGGCGCAACTGCGAACACGGCGCCTGGCCCCTCAACCACTTCACCAGACCCGCACACGTTCACAGGAGATGTCAAGGACACTGTGGTGTTACCAGAAGCGAGACCCTGCCCGGACACACTGGAAGGAGTCACAGTGATATTTCGAGACGACAATGCGCCAGCACCTCCAATGCCGGAACTCTCGCCAGTAAACACAGGAGCTGGCGGAGGAGACACAACACCACCGGCTCCCATTTTTGGAGACAGCAGGTATTCGTGTGCCCAAAGTGGTGCACCTTCTTGTCGGTCGAAGAGAAAGTTGTAAAAAAAAACGGCACCCGAAGTGGTAGCGCACGCGATATGATGCGCATCAATCTGTGCGAAAGTGACAACATCACCGAATGCAGCTGGCACTGTCCAAGATGACTCGGGCGTCGTCGAGTACTCGCCAGCTTGCGGGTTGTTGCTGGGAGCGACGGCATCCGCGTTCTCCGCGGCCAAATCCACGTAGATGCGCGAGCCGAGGGCAAATATATAAGATATAGACTGGTGACGTAAAAAGGAGCCGACCGCGGTGACAACACGCCCCGGCGGGGGTGCTGCCGCCTCGTCCGCCATCGCCAGAGATGATTCCCCAGAGACCGGGCCGGCATAGGTACCACGTCTCAACGGCGATGGAGCTGCCTTCCTCGCCCTACCTCTATGAGAGGCTCGAGACGTGGAGTTCAGCGACGCTTCTCTGTCTGGAGCCGCCGTCAAGACACGCTCGACTCGACCATTCAAAATACACCAAACAACCGTAATGCCACCAGAAAAGCCTGTGAGTATACGGCGCTGCAGAACGTCCATGGCGACAGCTGTCGGTCGAAGAGGCGCGCACGCCGCCGTCGCAGACGAAAATTTCGAAAGGGGAAAGGAAAACTCGTTCGTACCCGTCCGCGGCGCCCACGTCATGACAATGCCATCTGTCCCGACGGTCAGCACTTGGCCAAACGTGCGCGAAAAGAATGTCTTGAAGATTTGCACGTGTGGCCCGATGTAGCGCAGCGGAAATTTGGAGGTGACCTGCCATTTACCACATAGCGAAAGCGGAAAATTCCCAAAGCACAGCACCCGCTGCTGCTCCTCGATCACGAGCATCCGTGAGATCGTCGGCCGAGTGGCACTGACCGTACCACCGAAGCGGTTAAGAGCAGCGGCTTTGGCCAACGACAACTCCTGTTGAAGGGTAAATCCTTTACATTCAAAGACGTGAAGCGTACCCTCACGACTCACAGTAAGCACTCTGTCATCTATGAAGGCGCCGCAACAGCAGGGACTGTTGGCCGGGTTGAGAATTGCTACGGGAGAGGTCTGGGACCACTCCCACACCAGCGCACGCCGCTCTGGGCCCACGGTCAGCAGCATTTTCAACTGTGGGTGGAGACTAAAGTCGGTTACACTCGCATGCTGCTCGGGGAGGCCATCCGCGTAAAAGGACCGAAGTCGCTGCCCCGTCACGAGAGATGTGATGTGGACGTGCCCATCATCCCCAGAGCTCACAAGAGCCTGGAGAGAGACTAGCAGATCAAGTTTTGTAATGCGGCCGCGGTGCATGTGGCGGAAAACGTGTCGCGCCACGAGCACCTTTCTCTCATCAAGATGGTGGTGCCGCGCTACCTGGAAGAGAAATACATCACCAGCGTTCGTGCCGAGCAGCAGGACATCCTCTTGAAAAACTGATTCGTGGAACACAGTTGCTGTCACGGGGTCGACGAGGGCAGCAAGAACACCCTCCTCCAGGCGCTGGTGAACGTAAGGGCCTCTGCCAACCCCTGTCAGGGGCGTGTTGTCCTGGTGCAGGGCGTCCGCGGCACCGGCAGTTGAGAGAGAGTAAAAGATCCCAAGATGTTCACCGGGGGGAGGGTTCGCGCTTGGAAGGGCACAGGAGGAATCCTGCGCCCCATTCCCACCCATGGTCTCTTGGGCAGCGTCTGTCACACACGACCCTAGGCGGCGCGAGCGCGCAGTGGAGGTCGCATCTTTGCTCATGGGGCGCCCGGTGTGGTGTACTTTCATGGCAGCAAAGAGAAGCCGCTGAATGCGTTCCTTGCGGGTATCGTGCGAAGCGGTGCGCCTATTCTGTAGATGGCGTGACGGCGATGTCGTTGATCTACTGGAGGGGGTGTTATCCATTGGGGCTAAGCGCGAACCTTTGTGACTGCGCGCACTAGATCCTTGATTACGCAGGGATACCCCGCCAACTTGCACGGTACCGATTGTTTCCTTCGCGTACTTCATGCTGGCAGAAGATTCTTTGATGCCACGACCGTGATAAATGCGCACCACCCCGAACGTGGTGCTGTTCAGGATATAAACCCAACGATCCATTGTCACGACATAGAGAACGTGCTTCCGACATCCCCAATGCAGACCCACAATCCACTTCTTCACCTTCAGCAGTAGACCCCGGTAGGCAAGGTCACTGCCAGTGCTCCAAGCTCGCACAGCGCCATCACTGCAGCCTGTCACCATGAGATGACGCTTAGGCTCCAGTGCAACGCACGTGATCAGGCTGCTGTGCTGGTCATCGAAGCTCATTCTCTGCGGTGGACCACCCAGCACAAAGCGCTGATTCTCGAGAATCAGGTCTGCCTTTTGCTGTGTGCGGGAGATCAGAAATGCTGTCAATTCATTCCAGGAGACGGTACCCTCTGCCTCGGAGGTGGCCTTGGAGAGCAGGGCCCGGACCTCGGAGAGGGTAGCAGACGGCACCGCACTCTGAACAACGTGTATGAAGTCATCTAGAGACAATTTCCGAAATGTTGGTGTGCTTGCAGGAAGAGAGGACGTCAAACCAGCGCGAGTCCTTTGGCTCTTACCCCAAGCTGGCGAACGCGCAACAGCCGCTTCACTCGGGTTTTGGCGATCAAACGGAGTAGTAGTATGTGGATTTCGCAGGGTTTCAGTGGCAATGGTAGATAGCTCATCCCTCGAGAACAGGGGAGTCGGCGGCGCCACAGAGCCATCAACGACACCGGTTGGGGCAACTTTGTCCGATCCGTTCTCTGTATCATGTTGCTCCGTCTCGCTGGGGAAGACTTGAAAAGCGCGCATTATTTTCTTGAGCTCTGGCAAACCGATTCGCTCCTCCAGTGGGATGAACGGCGCGGCTGCAGCGTATTTGCGTGGCCTAGAGACGCCGGGCGACGTGTTAGCCGACTGCCCGTTGTGCACCCCTCTCTTCTGGAGTGCGTCCACAGCATTCGAAGACGCAGACTCTGCATCAGACGAAGACGAATACATCACGGCTAAGATCCAGTCGTGTGCATTTTCCATAGATGCTGCAGTATAACGGGCGGTGTTGACGGACATAGCTGAGCTGGGTGAAGTTATCCCCGGCGGCGTGACAGAGGACAACTGGGGCTGTGGGTTGCCTGACGCGAGCGATAGAAAACTTGAGGACATGTTCGTCATCCCGGCATTGTTATTGCCCGACTGGTCCGACGGTGCATCTTTGGCACGACTGGCGCAGCTTCGATCAAGCGCACTCGGGAGCTCCGTTTTAGCACCGCGGGAGGGTCTCATGGAAAATCGCCTTCTCTCTCTTGCAATCTAGGTGCACCAGACCTCTCACCTGCAGTAACGCAGTGCGGACGAGGCAGGGAAAGGGGAACGCAGGAGTGCCCAAGTAAAACCTATTTTTTTTTTTTGGTGCCGCAAGTCGCATCTATCATGTGCTCTTTCTCGGATACATTCACATCTACATATAGAGATTTATATATATATATATATATATATATATATATATATTTGTGTGTGTGCGGGTGTGCGTGGATGCTGCACTGTGGATGAAGGCAGCAGTATACCACCGGTGCGAGCAACGAGGGGACAAAATAAATAGCACACCTGCATGCAAACGCGAGCGTAAAACAACGAGAAATTTGATCACGCACGAGACCACCAGATGACACAAAGCGACCGCTGTCTCGCTTCGCACAGAAGCGCACCCAAGCGGAGAATACATGAGAAATTGGAGTGTGGTGAGAGAGAACGATTCGGGAGTAGGGAAGCTCACCCCTAGTAGACTTTCTTCCTGCCCAGAAAGAAAACATCAGGCTGGTGTTTGGACATAAGACAACGGTTGAAACTAGTGCAAAACAAAACACGGCTGCACCCGCTAAGAGCTATGCCTCCCGATAAGTTGAGTAGCGACCAAAAAAAGCCGAGCATCGCTCCCCTCCCCTTACAGCCTACCACGTTTTTTTTTTTTTCAGGAGTCCGCAGTAACCTTTTCTTTTTTTTCCCCTCTTTGAGATGATAAGCCTCGATGTCTCCCCCCATTTCCCATCCAGGCGAGTCTGCATTGCCGAGGGGTGGGGGGTCCAGATGACATAAACGACGCTGTATGTGTCTGTACCGTAACGAGGCATCTTCCCCAGGAAGGACCGATGCTTGCACAAGTCTTTTTTTTTTCTGGAGGATGCTCCTTACCCGAATCGAGTCACAGAGAGAAACACTTAATGAAAATCCTCAGAGGCCATGAGGATCTGCGTGACTGCTTTTAGTGCCATCACCAAATCACTGAGAGCTCGGTCCGTCGCCGTGTGGTCGTCGCCTGTTAGCGCTGCCAGCTGTTGCCACGAGTGGGGTAGCGCCGTAAGCAATTTGCATAACTCACGCAAATAGCGCTTGTCAACCACCCTCAACACCATATCACTCACCTGAGTCGATAAGAGGGACGTTGAGACGTGCTCGGCTTGTGCTAACGGAGAGGAAGTACTTACCCGGATGCTCGGCGGAGACCTACTTGCGAAATAGATGCCACTCGCAGTGGATCGAGTCACGTTCTCTTCCTGCACGCCTCTCTCATCCACGTCTATGTTGGCCAACTCGCCGTCTTGTACTAAACCACGATAAGCTGGTGTAGACGACAGCTGCTGTGAGGAGGTAAGGCTGCTGATGGCAGGTCCATTATGGGCGGCGATCACAGAAGTCAAGGGGAGCAAAACACTGGCAGGCTGGAATAGAGAAGTGTTCACCACGGGAGAAACTACATAAGGTAAAGGTGCGCGCGCGCCAATTGCCTCATCGAGGCATCCGTTGCCTCCCGCAGCATTGCGAAATGCTCCAGCACTCTCCATTGTCGAGAGTGACGTTGAGTCCGCATTGCCGCATCTGGTCTCAGAAACCTGACGCGGAAGATGACCAGACGACCGCACACGAATGAGGGCGGAGCGACTTGGCTTTCCAACGTTCATGCCAAGGCACGTTGAAGTAGCCGATTGTGGTGCAGCGCATTGGGGCGATGGCGTGGGAGAGGCACCCACCTTCGTAGCTCCTTTATCAGCCGCAACGCGGCTCAAATCGCCGTCGCTCTGTGCGCGACTACCGTACCTCAACCCAGGTGGTGGGCCAGAAGGTGTCACGGACGGGTGAGCACTCGACGCAGAGCCGCCACCGCCCGCTGACACAGGCATCGAACTCAAGACGGTGCTGAGAGTTGTCGCGGTACCGAGAGTGGCGCCGGCTCCAGTTAGAGTGGGCCCACCTGGTGCAGCAGCGCTCATCACGCGCGATACGATCGCCGGAGCGGTTCGTGAGCTGAGATGCTCCAAGTACGAGTAAATACGAGTGAAGAAAATGTCGAGGGCGTCGTTGATGCCCCCGCTGCTGCCGAGGGCCACAGAAATGCGAAAAAGGTGCTTCATCAGGGATGGGAACTCCATCAAAAATGAGCGACTGTACTGTCCGTTGCCACTGAGGGGCGAGTGCAAGTTGGTCGGGCTAGAGGAGCTAGTAAACGTCGGAGATGCAGCCGTTGTGATAGAGCCCGTGTTCCCCGATTCGGAGCCAGCTCCGCTCATCGCACTACCCCCAGGTGCACTTCCGAGGTAAGAGGTGCTCACCCCAGTTGAGGTACCCAAAGTTGTCGGTGCTGCCCCACCTGGAAATTTAACTGGTGTGGTCGCACTGCCGCTGATGCCCGGAGCAATAGAACTGGTGGTGGGAACTGCAGCGGTGGCGGAGGTGACCGCATTTTTGTCGACAAGAGATGATGTCGTAATAACGCGCTGCACCTCGTCGAGCTGGACCTGCCACCGCGGCCGCATCGCCTCCCCAAATAGCGTCATGTGCAACTCTGAGATGACACGATACTCGTCTAGCAAACGACTCAGTCGATGGCAGCTGTCCCGAAATACTTCACATAAGAGGTACCCGGAGCGGTCACACCACAAAGAGGCCACAACAGAGCATATCGCGCCGTACTCGCTGAAGCTGTGCAGGTGCTCAAAGAGACGCGTCTCGAGACGATGTTCAAAGCCGAACGCAGCGGTGGCGTAATCCAGGGCCTGCTGATGGCGAAGCCCAAAGCACTGATGGATGGTCGTCAGGAGCGGCATGTCGAGCGGGACACACATACCCCCTTTACCGCGATAGAGCGCCGCCACGGTTGAGCAAACGTGCTTCACATTCTCCCACTGGCGTCGGAGGGCATCGACGTGCTGCTCGCTGAGACGAGCAACCGCCGCCGGGTCCATCCTTGATAATTTTCCTGGGGAACTCTTCCACCGGGAAGTCCAAAAAGACGCCGCACCACCGACCCCTTCTGCAGCGTTGCCGTTTCCTGCAGTACCACTGACAAGCCCCCCCATGCCCGCCGACAGTGCACCACTCATCTTCTCCTCGCGCGCAGCATTCAACGCCGCTGGCAGATCGAAACGGCTGAGCTTGTCACCGAAGGTCCACTGAAAAACACCCGCGTCTGTCTCGTAGTACATCTGCAGCAGTTGCAGACGCGTTGCTACAGGTATGGGGATGTAGTAGTTGGAGAGAAACGCGTACGGAGAGCCCAGCTGCTCCTCGCGGGCTAGATCACGAAATGCCTGATACTGCTCCGTCACCTCTTCAAATAAGTAGCGACTCTGCAGGGAAGAGAAACCAACGCCGGCGCCACCGATCGCCTCGACCTCTTGCAGCTGCCGCTGAAACCTGATATAACCTTCGTCCAAGAAAAAAAACTCCCGATCGGCGAGATCCTTTGACCGCTTTCCCGAACGCTGCAGTACGAGTTGCGAGGTCTCGTTGCCTCCATCATTGACCCGACTCAGGTGCTGGTTGCTGCTTGTTGCACTTGCACGCCCTCCACTACCACCACTGGTATCAACGGTGGTAGTAGCAGCACTCACAGACACAACTGTTCCATCGGTCGCGCGCCTGACACCAGTGAAGGCAGTAGAAAATGGCGCTGATTCGGCAGGTGCATTCTCGTGCGTCAACGGAAGCGCAAAGGAGGTATGTGTGGTTGCTGTAGACGAGGTGACGCCTGCGCGTGACGGGACCGACTGCATCGCTGAGTGAAGCTCTTGCTTTTTTTTTGAGCCGTGATGCCGTTTCTGCCTATCTGGAAGATGAGAGTGGCAGTGAGTGTGGCTACTCTCTGTAAGATGACAAGCCACGGACGGCGCGGAGACACAAGCCGCCGTGGGTAATGAAAGAGAGGTGCTACAAGTCCCAATGCCGGCGGTGGCAGTGATACCTTCCGCTGCAGTGGTATCTAGCGGGAATACCCTATTAAGACTATCACGGATCGAGCTGTTAGGTGGCGGTGCTGTCCCCAGCATTGATCCTGCGTTGGCGATAGTGAGCTCCTCTGGATCATCGATCTCAGCTTCAAGGCGCCTGTCTTCGATCTGCGGTGATGCAACGTGGATCGCAGGCAGCAAATGCTGGAGTTGATGGGATTCCCGGTTCTTCTGTCGATGGCGACGACGCGAAACGGAGCACGGGACTGACTGCGACGAGGATGCTGGACTGACCGCCAAATCCCTCGCAGGATTTGATGAGGTTGAAGACGAGTGCAACGCATCAGAAGTACCTCGAAGTGACGACGTCGGTGGCGTTTGGTGCTGCAGAGCCATCAGCTGCTCCACCGCTTCCTCCACCGAGTAGCCTGCCAAAAAAAGGCGAAATGAGACAAAGTCGATGCTCAACGGCCACGTGGAGCACGCATGCATGGACACAGAGATAGGCATCCTTCTCGTCTTGAAACAGCTCTGAGGTTTGCTGGATGGTTTACCTATGAGCTTTCTTCAAAAGAGAAAAACAAATCGAGCTCTCTCCAAGCACTATGCGGGAAGCGCTAAGCGGGGGCCAAGGGGAAAGACACAAAAAAGGCGATAAAGAGATTTACGTACGGTGTGTACGTGTGCAAGTCTGCTATGTACTATTTTTCTTTTGTTCGAATGACGCCCTGCAAAGCTCTCACTCACCCATAAATTTTCCAAATCCAACCACCCGCGCACACATGTGCGCTGAGAAAGCAGATGACGATCGAGCAACACACGCACGCAAATGAGGGTACATGCAAACAATAACGAAAAATCCCCTATGCCAGGTGCCAAACACCCCCGTTAACAATGAGTTTGTGCAAAAGAAATAGTGAAGGGGAGAGGTGAACCTGTAGATCATCCTTGGAAATAGGCACATGCCCTCATGCGGCGGACATCAGGCAAATCATGGCAAACCTCCACGAGATACGCAGAATCACATATTAAACTGATCACACGACCCGCCAGACACTCAGGGACATAACCCCTGTATTGCGTATGTTCCACTTTTCTTTTCGCAAACTGCCTGTTGTGTGGCTAAGATTTTTCGTTCCAAAAAAAAAAAATCATGACGGCGCATGCTGTTGCAGCGCCGAGGAGAGAGGAAAGGAGCAGAGTCCATATATGTGAGCGTCTTGGTGAAGTTGGGCAAACCGCACAGCGTGGGGTCTTCACAAGGTTAAACAAAGATACTTCGTTCAGCAATTGTGTATATTTTCTTCTTTTCTTGCTGCACGCCCCCTCCCCCTCTCATTCTGCTCTACAGAACGGGGTGAGGTCAGTTCCCTGATCCCCCCTCCTCCACAGGCACACACACACACACACATGAAGCCTGCCGCTTGGCTTCATTTTGTAGGGCCACGCAACGACACATATGCGCTACAGCATCTCCCCACCCATTCATCTCAGGTCACGAACCCCCTACCTCAGACCTCCCCCGCCAGCGACTACCACGTCCCTCCACGGACACACACACACACACACACACACACACACACACAGCAGCTCTCGTTACGCACATCGCCACACCGTGGGCAGGAAAACCAAACACCTGCCCCTGGGCTTTCTCCACAGACTGCGGCCCTCCGCACCATCGCCACCCACTATGCTATGCGGGGGTGAAGATAAGCCTACTGCCAGCAAACGACCAGGTCTCACGACACGGGAGGAAGAAGAGGTTTATATCAAAATGAAATGAAATATTCCGCACCGCCTCCCAGTATATATATGTATATATATATGTGTGTGTGTGTATATATAGACATATACATATATACATGGACGATGAAGAGAAATGGTAGCAGGACGATAAGATAAATTAGTGGGGTAGATCGAAAGGCTCACTGGACGGAGAGACACACCGGTGGAGGAGCTGCCGCAGCCACTGACCGGCCTTTTTTAGAGTCGCTGTTTTCTTTTTCTGGATGTGCCTGCTATCTCGCACTCTTTTTGTAGATCATCAAAACCCTAGCTGGTTCATGGTATCCATGAGTGTTCTCTTTGCTGTTGCTGGGGCCTTTTTAATGGCTGCAGCCTTGGCAGGAGGACGAGCTGCCTGCTTTACAGATTGGGATGCCTGCGGGGCGTTAGAAGCGGATGATGGCAATGGATTCATTACCACCGGAGTTTCGACTGTTGTTGGGGTTGATGGTGATACCGTGGCATAGCTTTTTTTCATCTTTCGAGCTGTCTCCGTCCGTTCCCCTGATTGTCTATCGGCGGGTCGATCCATCAGATGCGCATATCTATCGGTAGCATTCTTGTGTGAAGATGGCACAGATGGTGGTGTTAGGAGCGCTTCTGAGGCGACCACGAATTTCTCCGCTACAGCCCCTCTACCTCCCATAGCGCCTGAGCGATTGGCCGGCGAGTGTTCCGGATCGCGGCGAAGGCGCCCCGCCAAAGAAATTTGCGGTGTGTTTTTTTTCAGTGGCCCACTAGGAACCAGGCTCTGCAAATTCCTCTGGGCCGTGCGGGCATTTGTCTGCTCTCCGCGTACCAACGCCGAGGACACTCCTTCAGAGTCGCCAATGCTGGTCGGGGGGGGGACCTTGGGAGTCAATGCGGCAGCAAGAGTTCGTGTTAGCTGTGAGGAAGAGGTGTGCAATTGAAGCGTCGCTGAAGTGCTTTTCGAGCGGACAGGCGCCTTTACCATGGACCCTCCCTGGGCCTCTTCGTTGGTGGAACGACGTCGACGCTGACTGCGTCTGCAGCAACGGCGGTTGCGACGAGGTACTCGTGCCTCTGCCATTACCGCCTTCACAGTTCTTTCCAGGCTCGGCGTACACGCCCCTCGTGCCGCGCGTTGTGTAGGAGGCACAGTCACCCTCATTTCGCTATTTCCAGCACCACTTCGCACCTGCTGCTGCTGCTCACCAGGGGTTTTTTTAAACAGAGCCGTTTGTCTTTTTGCTGCGCGTTGAGCGGCTTTGAGACATCGAATACAGCACAACATGAAGCGACTGCGTTTAGTGGGTAGACGTGGGGAACGGCGCTGACGTCGTACACAGTACTCCCTCAACGTAGGGAGTGTGTTCCACCCTACAGCGGATGTAGATGACTGGTGTACACCGCCGCGGGTGAGCCACACGCCGCAGCGAGGACACCAGGATCGGCGCACCAGTCGAAGTACCCACACACGCATGTACTGAGGGTTATGCACCCCTGTGCGCTGCGTGGCAAACTTTCCTTTAGTAACAGCAGTGTGGACGCATGGTCCGAGTGGTTTTGAGAGGCCGCGTCGAATTGCATGGGAGCCGTAGTGGGCAGAGAGATCACGGTGAACATCCCCCATGTAGGACAGTGGCACCGCAGAAGAGAGAGAGGTTGTACTGCTAACCACTGCCGTAGGACTTCCCTCTAACGCAATTTGGGAGAGTCGGCCACACAGCCGCGCCCCAAGCTCCTGGGAACGACGCGCAAGGGAAGGACGTCTGTTCTTCCCAAAACCCCGTCTCGAGTACAGCAGGCTCTCGAAAAAAGAGGAAGGGGTGGGTGAGGAGGACATAATATTGCGCCTACCTATGTCTTAGTAGAAATTAACGACCAGCCCAGGCTGTCGAGACGAGACAAGCGTTGATAACCGCCACACGGTGAAGTGAGGCGAGTGAGCCGCACACTGAGGCACGTGGTTGTAAGGGTCTCGTTTCCCTCCCGTGAATTCCTCCTGTACGGTTTGTATGATGAGATGCAAGAGGGGTGGTGAGGCGAGGGGGAAAAAGGGGGGGAAGCGATCATAAAAACAGAAAGAGGGTAAGGGATACACGAGAAAGGTGAACGCAAATGGATGATAGAGTAATCAGTAGAGGGCGGGAATGTACACTAACCTCGCAGTAGTGCATCTCTAGAGATCCTTGTGCCATGAGCAGATCCCCTGGGCCGGTTGTAAGTGCGACCACAAAACAAAACACAAGTGGTGGCTGAATAGAACATGCACCGGAACTAAGCACCGCAGATCAGAGACAAAACAAACTACTTGCATATATGTCTCTTAATACCCAGTCATACTCACGCCGGTGAATGAGGATAAGCTGGTGTCGCACCTTTGTGTAGACCGAATGCGCAATCACACAGAAGACTCTATTTCTTCAATAGCTCTATATTTTTCTGTATGTGTACGACATGTACGAAGGCACCACATCGTGAGCAGATATATATATATATATATATATATATAAAGGAAACCGCAACCACCACAAAAGGGAGGCAAAAAAAAAAAAACGTAAACCAAAAGCAAGAAGAAAGAAATGTGCGCTAGTTTACTACTTCAAGAAACACACTGGTTATGAATCAGTTATCACGTGTTGAATTTCGTACATCGATCTATACAGACAAGCCAAGAGAGGGGAGGAGGGGGGGGGGAGGGGGGAGGCACCGGAGAGGGAGATGGACAAACATGGAAAATAAAAGGTGTGCAATCGGTTACGACATAGGCGAAGTGGGCAACATGTGCGCCGCAATTATAGGGGAAACAAGGATAAGAGCGCTGAAGAAGCACACATCTTGCAACTGAATCAACGCGTATCAGAGAGGGCCCTGTCCCGCCCACCTTTGCCCACATGCGCGCGTGCCAACACTCTGAAGTACGTATCCGCAGAATATCGCAATCTTCAATCGAAGCCTTTCACGGCACGCACGATTCCCGACACGCTGCAGGGACGTCTGTTTGCTGCTGGTGAACAAACGGAAGGTGACGTGGCGCTGAAGGTATCAAGAAAAAAAAAAACAAGAAAAAACCCAAAGGCGTACCACAGAACATGTTGTTGAGCCCCTTCATACAAAAAGAGAGAAGAGGGAAAAGTAAATGGGGTAGAGGAGGGGAGGTGCGCGCGTCTGTGTAACCCTCAGCTAAGTTGCTGAGTTTTGGGGCCTGAAGATAAAGACGCGAGCCGCCCTGTGCTTCCAGCATTCATCTCCGTGTGAGCGGCACGCCTTAGTTCGAGTTGCACCTCTTCCATCCGAAAGACAGAACCCTTCAGAGTTTCCAACAAACGTTGATGGCTCAGGTAGAGAAGCTCTTGCGGATCGATATACCAGCTGCAGAAGCGGCGCATGGCGGCCCCCTGCCGCGCTGTATGTAGTCCGGCTGCACCGAAAGAACGTCTACACCCCAGAGGTTTCAGCGAGGCACGACCCGAAGAACTTCGGCGCTTGAACTCCGAATCCAAGCGTAGCTGCTCCGATACGCTCAGTCGAGCGCTACGAACCCGCTTCCCAGCCGGGCCGACGGTGGCATTGCCATCAAAACCACCCGCCTTGGACCAGTCACTGGATGCAAACACGTCACCCCACTCTTCCTCCTCTTTCCACTTAGCAAAGGAGCGGCGACGCTGCTTCCACTGATCCTCAATGAACGCCACCTTGTAGCTCTGCGAGGTGAGCATGTGCTCCTGAAGAATGTTGTTCGCCACTGTTTCCATTTGCAGCACCGCGGTTGGCAGTGTCCGGTACTGCTGAAGTTTCAGTCGAGCATCCACCTCTAGTTGGCGCCAGATTTGCACCATCCGCCTCACCGCCCGCCGTTTCACATCAAGGCAGCGGCGAAAAAAGCGTTGCAGGACCTTCACGGCGCGTATAGAGGCACGCATATGGCGCCGCAGATCGTATTGGGTGCAGTACGCCACAAGGGTTTGTTGGATGGCGCCCACAGCCTCCTCCAGAACATCTGGCAATACGATCTGTGCAAGCCGCTCTTCTACAAGTGCAATCTGCCCTGCATCTCGATCCTTCTCTGCTGCGCTCAGCGAGCCTTTCATCACAAGGTGAGACGGCGCGACAGCGATTCCACCGTCACGGGTTGCTGACAGCGAGCTATTAGGGCGTGACATGTTTGCGCTAGAAATGGACGCGGACAGACCCACAGGCGTCATGGGTGAGACCTTTTCAGGGTTGCGAGGCCCATGAGCATCGTTTCCTACCTCCTGTGAACTGCCCTGCAGGTGACCCAGGGGGGATGGTACCCTCTGAAAAAAGGTAGACTCCCTGTCATACAGAAATGTATGCAATGGGGTCACAACTGTAAGGCAGCCAGGTGCCGCCGCGAGCAGATACTGTGTGACGGCGGTCTCAGGAAGGAAGTTGTACGGGTTGGCCCGTATGCTAGCCAACTGTGGCGGCAAGAGAGAGATGCACTGGACAACTACAGCGGTAGAGCTGTCACCCCTCGCACTGGACTGTCGTTGTTCATCCTCGAGGACGACACAGCTATCTGAGATGGGAATGTATTCGCGCACCAGTACCAGGCACGGCAGTGCCAACTTATGAACATTTCCTGCGTCGTTGCTTTCTTCCTCAGTGTCGCCCACGTGACACCGCTCCAGCAAGCAGACATCGCCTGCAGGGACCTGCAAGACACGGACCTCCTCACGGAAGGCGTGTCCATCAAAAAGGTAGCGATCTGTTGACGGGTCGAAAAGCATATTATCAAAATACAGCGGTGGCTGGGCGGTGACCACCCCTGATACCTTTCTCAGCTCAGCCTGACTGAAGAAGAGGCTGCGGCGGGTCGCTGAGTCAGGGTTGCACGCCCGCGATGGCGGCGGCAAGAACACAAGAGTACTCAACGACAGCGAGTGTGAATAGCCAGCGTAGGATGTAGAGCTAATGCGGTTTGGATTTGATGATGGCGCCTGGACTTGACAAGGGGGTTGACACCCCTTTGCTGGTGTGGCCAATGCTTTCGACGGGCTCGCGCTCATGCTGTGCCCCCTCGTACTCCGTGCAGCATGTGCTGCAACCGTGTCGGTTACAGGGCAAAACCACGCTTCTGGAAAACTGTACGGGTAGGAGGGACTCGTGAGAGCGGTACTCAGAGCATTAATCGCTCGCTCAAAAAAAGCATCGGCACAGGGACGACGGGACAAAGAGGGCAGCTTTGATGGGGGTGACAAAGAGGGAACATGCTGCAGTTGACTTACTAGCGGCGAGGACAGCACTGTCGGCGCGGTGGTGACGTTGGTCAGAGGAGCTGCAGAGCTACCCGAGGATGACGTCGAGTTTTGTTGGGGCTGGCTGGCATTGCCGAGAGAAGAAATCGCAGCCGGTGCGGTCGTGAACGAAGTGGTTACTGTTTGATCGTCTGCACGCCCTACACCTGTCATGATGAACTCGCTTGCAACAGGGTCCGCCATTACCTCCTCCAACGCATTCGCCTCAATCCGCGCTGCCGCATGACGCAGAAGCAGCGCTATGCGGCGCAAAGTCGTTTCACCAAAAAGCCGCTTCTTGCTGGTGAGTGAGAATGCATCAGAGGATCCCGTGGAAAGCAACGGTGCCCTGAGACATGCCGAGCGCGGCAGGCGTGAAGAGAGCGTCTCATTCCCCATAGGTGACCGTACGGCCTCGCCTACGCTGGGTGACGTCATCGCTGACAAGCTAGACCGCACCAGAGCACCTTTGAGATGGAAAATGGTTTTCCCCCCCTCTCACCAGGGATCCTTCAGACTTTCTAGACTTGTATACCTTTGCAGATGACTCTCTTGTTGTTGTGGGATACACAGACGTGCTACGACCGAGGCGAATACCTGTGTATTATATTGTGTGCGTAGGGAGGGGAAGCTCAATATATATATATTTTTGAGAAGTGCATGGTTGGCAGGAATATTGTAGGAAAAAAGAAGAAGAATGTGCAGTGAGATGAGTGCATCATGTATCAGCATATCGGTCACCTAAACATTCGATAAACTGCTCGAAGAGACGACGGCTTGAGAACAACAACACAAAGAGGAAAGGAGTGACTCGTGCGTGTCGCTGTCGACAGACAGACACACACACACACACACACACACCAAAAAACGAATGCGCTTCATGTTGCGTCGTTCGGTTTTTTTTTTTGGGGGGGGGGGCCGGGAGGCTGTGTGTGTCTGTGTGTCTGCATTTGTCGACGAGGAAATGGGGGAAGGAAGGAAGGGGGAGGAGACTATTCCCATTCCTTCTGGTGAATGAAAAAAATCACGCCGAAGAAGGCGACAGAAATTCCGGAAATATTTTTTTTTCTGTAAAACAAGAAAGGAGCGAGAAATCAGGGGAAAACAAAAAAGGGAGAGAACAGCACATGAGCTAGAGAGAGCGAGTTCTGCTCATGCAGGTGTTGGATCGGAGGCACGCAGGCTTATGACGGACGCAGATGACCACGAAAGCCGCGAACATGCACTAGGCAACGCTGCATCCTGTATGATAAACTGACACACGGGTGAGGATGAACAACTTCCCAGCTTGGGGAAACAGTCCTGAACCGCCCAGCCGTGAGGTGAGTGCAAGCATACTTTCACTTACCAAGACACACCTGGCTTCACTCAGAAGCAGTGATCTGCTTCGGCTCGATCACGGTGATCACATCCGGCAGCGGCACCGACGGACCGTTGCGGCCAGTCGAGTCACCAGGAAGCATGATCTTAACCTTGACACCAATGCAGCCGGCGCGCATGTAGCAGTGGCGGCAGGCGGAGTCGACGAAGGCCTTGTGGGCAGTACCCGACTTGATCATGTAGCCGTCGCGGAAGGTCATACTCTTCGCGCGCTGACCCTTGATCTTCCCACCGACAGTGACCTCGCAGCCCTTGGCGCCAGACTCCATGACGTAGCGGATGATGCCCATGGCCGCGCGACGCACCTGCAAGTTGCTGAGCAGCTTGAAGCGGAGGGATTCCACTTGCGCCATGGCCGACAGGCCGCGCAGCTCAACGCGCTCGACGTACAGCTGGAGCTTGCCCTCCTTGTAGTTGAAGCGCTGCTGGATGCAGGCTGTCAACTCACGGATGCGGCGGCCGTTTTCACCGAGCACCTCACGGGTCTTGGTCGCTTTAATGACGATTTCCGTGCGGAGCGTCGTGACGTGGTAGCTGACGCCGGAGAAGCCCTCCTCGGCCAACTCGCGCTTCAGGAACTCGAACAGCTCGGCGTAGAACACGCCGTCGCGGATGATCATACGCTTCTTGGAGAGCGGGCCCATTTTCGCGTCTGTTTAGCTGCGGGGTATTCGTGAACAACGATCCAACTGAAGGGAAGTTCAAGGCGATTGAAGAAGACGACGAGGAGGGGGGGAAAAGAACATACGTGTGTGTGTGTGTGTGTGTGTGGATGCGGTTTTGACAGGCAATTGATGTGTAAGTCAGAGCAATTATTTTTTTTTTTTTGAAAAGAGGCACGTGAGGAAGGCGAGGAAGGCAAAAAATCAAATACCACGCTGAGGTAGTAGAGCAAAAACATTCATCATTGAAGCGGGCAGTTGGCGAAGAAAGTATTTGAGGGAAAGAATAAGACAGGCTTCCCTCCATCAAACGTGTGAAACTGGTGTGCATGGAACAGAAACAGGTAGCGACATTAACCCATAACCAAACCCCCGACGCGAGCACGGGGAAGACGCCACAGTTCGTTCCTCTCCTTACACACCCTGGGAAGGGAGGAGGGGGGGGTTACAACTCTACCCCTCCACCCGACCCCTTCCCCATTCGCTGATCTACAAAACATCACTTTTTTTTTACCTTCTCTTCCACCTACCCAGTACGATCTGGTAGCGATGCACGGAAGTGGGTAGTGCCTCTGTGCCCTCCAACTTCTGTAAGGCGCAGGAATCGCGTAGAATTCTCCTCCACACAAAAGAACAGGGAGAAAAATCTACAGCGAAGGCTCTCGATATGAACGAAGACTGTTAGACCCAGACTGTATCTGTGGCAATCCGCCGCCCGTCCTCACTGCCACAACTGGTACGCCCTATATGGCACTGCGAGGTGCGAGGCGGCTTCATTCAAGGGGGCGGTGTTTTCTCATGTCACCGTGCTCCCCCCGCCGACCCCGACACACACACACACACACACACACAGTTACTGTGGAGATCTTGAGGTAGGCTGAGAAAAAAAAAGTTTGAACGTTGTGGGAGAACTAATGGGGAACAAACAACAAGAAAAGGAATCGACACTGTCTTGCGCGCGCGCCCCCCCCCTCTCCCGCCGCAAGAGGGATGTCGACACATGGCTGTCGCGGAGCAGAGCTGAGGTAATCCTTGGCAGCACATGGACAGCTTATGACCGCCACAGCACACGAACAAAAACCCATAGAAGAGAGAAACAACTCGTGGGATTGTCCTCCCGATCTATCCCTCCTCCCTCTGCACTAGGCCGGAAACGACAAGATAACGCGGTCCAGCATTGGGCGACCAGCCGATGTCTGCGGGTGCCTCTCCACCACTTTGAAGCCGAGGGCGACGAGTTGCTCCAACTTGGCGTCCACCTGCCCATCAAGCTTTGCCAGCTCTGCTTCTGTCATCCCGTCAAAAGCGTCGCGCAGCCCCGTGATATTGTGTTGCACAGTGATCAGTTTTGCGTTGCAGCGCACCACCTGTTGCTCCTCCACCGACACAGCGAGCTTGTTTGGCTCTGGTGCAACATCCACGTCGCAGATACCCTCTTCTTTCACCTTCTCAAGGACCTCGGGGTGAGCAAACTCGTTGAATACTGCCAGATACATTGTGACGAGAGCCGCTGTGGTGGTTAACTCCCAAGAAAAGCACTGTTGTCCGAGGAAGGAAGCACTACTGAGCGGTAATATATATGTATATATGTATATATATATATATATATATATATATACCCAATGCCGCGCCGGCGGACACGGCACACGGGACGATCGAAATGAAAAACGAAAAAGTGGTAGCAGAACGACGGATAAAAACAAGTGAAGAGAAATGTGAAGTGACTTACAGCACAGTGATGAAGCATCGCAGTGGTACCTGTGTGTTGTTGTTGCACGCCCCCTCCCCCTCTCATTCTGCTCTACAGAACGGGGTGAGGTCAGTTCTCTGATCCCCCCTCTCCACACACACACACACACACACACACACACACACACACACAGCAGCTCTCGTTACGCACATCGCCACACCGTGGGCAGGAAAACCAAACACCTGCCCCTGGGCTTTCTCCACAGACTGCGACCCTCCGCACCATCGCCACCCACTATGCTATGCGGGGGTGAAGATAAGCCTACTGCTAGCAGATGGCCGGGTCTCAGGACACGGGAGGAAGAAGAGGAGGAGCTCCTCGACATCATTGATTGATACTTATTTCGGGTGGCAGCCAACATACGTATGCACACCACCGCCGCCAGCTGGTACATCGATATAGGTGAATTTTTTTTTCTGCTTGAAGAGTAACGCACGCACTACCAACACCACAGCCCCTCTCGTACCCATCTCTTCAAGACCCAATTCTCGGTGTATCGCCGTCAATTTCTCGATCACGTCGATGGAAGTCTCACCCAGCGCCTTGGGTAGCATCATCGGCTAGGAACAGCAATAAACGGAAGAGCAAACGAAAAAAAAATCGATTAGGATTAGAAGCAATTCTGGTAGACTTTCGGCCTACACCACCAGCAGCACTCGCTTCCCTCCTAGTCCGCTATGCGCATAGCGGGCAAACGTTCTAGCAGTGCGCCAACCGTGAAAAGAAAAGGGGTAGAAAGGAAAGGAGAGGTGAGGGGAGGGGGGGGGGGCAACGGACCCACGTTACACGTGGCTCAAAAAATGAACTAGCCTTTGGAGCAACAAAAAGAGAGAAAAAGAAAGTCTCTTGTTGAGGTAAGCAACTTTCACACAAACACTATAGCCGACGTCTCAGGTGACAATACCGGCGAGCCTCAGGACAACTGACTGTATTATATATATATATCTGTCGATGAGTTTCTACAACACCGTGTAGCGCCGCATGAACATCACAATCCAAGGCCTTTTATCTGCGCCGCCCACCAAGTTACCCGTCGATCTATTATATAATCATGGCACCCCCTTCGGGATGAACTTGGCCCGGCCCCCCTAATCAACATCTGAGAGCCGCTGGTTATCTGGCTGATGCTCAGGCGGGCTCGCAGCATGTTGGCCCACCGACACCTGTTCCGCATGAAAAAACCCGGCTACCGCTGGGCGACTGTTGGCGCCACCATCTTGGCGTGGTGCACTGAATGTTGTCCCGGCTGCCTGAAACTCTGTGTCTCCTTGGGGGTATCTTTGCAATTCTTCATCGTTTTCTGTGTTGCCGTTCGGCGGATCGCCCTGGCCGGGTATGCCCTCGTCACTCTCTTCCACAATGATAGCGCCACAACAGCAAAGGGCTACTAACATAATGAGCTCAAAGAACATGAGGGTACCTATGAGCAAAAAAAAGGGAATGCACGCCGTCGACAGTGACATGGCCCCGTCGTAAGAACCCGACCGAGACTTGTAGTTGAGCCGCACCGCTATCATGGCTACTGACGCTGCCAGCAGGCCAACAATTAGAAATAAAAGTACACTGACGACGATGCAGCAAGCAGAGACCTTCCCATCGGCAGACGAGCTCCCACCGCCTTCTGGACTGTGTCGCATAGCGCAATCGGACTGGGGCTCATCATTTTCATGGCTGCTCTGCGCGCCGTCACCGGCACGGTCTTGCCGCTCTTCCCTCTCCTTGGGCACATGTGCGTGAGTTGAATCGTGCTCCTCTGTGCTACCAGCACTCATTGGATTGGTCACGAAGGGCCGCGATGGGCAGGGCCCATGCGAGTCTCCCCCATCGGGGTGCTGCGCAGCCCGCTCGCCACCGTGTGCGTTGTCCTCCCCCTCTGCCTGCGCCTGCGTCGCTTCGAATGACACATCGCTGGCGCAGAAACTAAGGAAGGAGTACGCTAAGCGGTTCACAAGAAAAAGGGTGAGCAGCACAAATATCGGGAGACCTACAACAGCCAAGTAGTCAGCCTCAATCACTCCATCGGCGCGACACGCCACCAGCACAAAAAAGACAACCAGACAAAGCCCCTGCACAACGTTCAAGAGGAAGCCAACAGGGGTGTACCTGACAACATTTACAAGCCCCATGGACTTCAGCCTGAGGATACGGCCCTTCGTCGGAAACGAGATGATTACGAAAAGAAGCAGCACACATAAAGAGAAGAGGTATCCCGGAAGGAGCAACAACCGCCACTGGAGCCGGTCAGGGATCCCAGCGCGGGCATTGGCCTCGTTGCGGTCCTTGGCGATCGGAATGACAATGGTCAAAGCGATGGCGGATAGAGAAGCAAGAAATAATGTATGTGTGAGAAGGTTGAAGGGGGATATCACAATGAGTGCAACCCAAAAAACAGGACTTAATATCCCAACAAGGAAGTCTAACACGAAAAGCGGCGCAAACACCTTCACGAAGCTCCACCCGTGCAGCTTGCCGTCCACAAACGACACCAGAAACACCAGAAAAAGCAAAATCATCATTGTGCACACGACGACAAGGCTCCCTATAATCAAGAGCATCGAGGTATAACCAACTGCTGCGAGCGCGGCGCCTGCGACGGGGTTTTCCATAGAGTTGAGTCCAGCCTCGCCGTAGTTATCATAAATGACTTTTTTTTTCGGGTCGGACAGCACCCCGAAGGCGTGATTTACCTGCTTGAAGCGAGACGCACCTTCGGGCCCCGCCTTGTCCGGGTGGTAGCGCAAGGCGAGGCGGCGGTAGCTGCGCTTGATATCCTCCTGCGTGGCATTCCTGTCGACCTCGAGTATGGCGTACAGATCGGACATCTTCCTTTTCTGGGCGGAGCGTGTGGCGCAAGAAAAAAAAAAGGGGGGGGGGGGGCTAAAGTGAGAGGAAGGGATATAGTGATGTGGTACCAAGAAAACTCAAGCAACACTTGCAATGAGGAGACTGAACTCGCTTCCGCACGCACAAGGGCCAAAATAAAAAAAAAAATAATGAATGAAAAGCAGCACGCCTGTGTAAGCCTCTCCGACCTTTTAACTGCTGCAATCGCACCAAAGCTGGAGCGAGGGAGGAGGCAACAAATGAAACGCGACAGAGGAGTAGAACGTATTAATGGACAATATCAACGCTAAAACAAAACGCGTGGACAATCACTGTAAAGAAATGAGGGGAAAAGACATCAAGGCTCTTCACATTTGAAAAGAAGAGGGCGGAGGGGGGACGAAGATAAGCACACACCTTCAGCCACTCACTGTCAATGAACACCTCAGAAACCTTATGTATCGGGCGCAGATGAACGGTAAAAAGAATGGGACTAGCACGTGTGTATGTGGTTGCGTAACGTGATTATAGGGCGGGTACCAGGAAGGGGCAGAAAGGCAAGCAAGCAGACACACAGAAAAATTACAAACAGCGTTTTGAAAATAAAATGCTGCAAAGGGGACGCGAAGAAAACTTTATAACCGAGGCGAGGGGTGGGATGGGGGGGACTTTATGATGCCCCATAAACACTTTGTCGAAAGGTGAAAAGTGTGTCAAAACACACGCGTCCAAGTTTGTGTGCGTGTGTGTATGCGTGTGTCTGTGAGCACGTGAAAATATAGTAGGCAACCGTGGGACTCCCCTCTATAATATACCTACCCCGCTAAGATGCGCAAGTGAAAGATGCACGCACAGCTGAAGAGCAGCTGCAACCTCGAGAAGAAGAATCTAGAGGAAAAAAAAAAGATGTAGAGGCCTCCATAAATGTAGTGTACTGTCTTGAACATTTTCTCCTCTGGAGTGTTTGATACGAAGTTTCCTGATTCCCCCATCGCCTTTACATGTTCCTCCTCATAGGGGATGCATGGGTACGTTGCACCTTGGGACCCCCCCCCGCACAAGGACGAAGATGAGAATGAATATATAGCATGTGGGTTTTTTTTTCTGTGGCTGGGGGGGGGGGTGAATCTGTCGAGCAGCACGTGTATTTGAAGCCTGCTGTGTGTGTGTGTGTGTGTGTGTTTGTGTGTGTTTGTGTATTGTACAACATACACACACACACACACACACACAAGTGCCAAAGGAGACACCCTCACCCCGAGATGATAAAGCGACAGGCGGATTTGAGACACGGAGGTGACAGGGGGAAAGGACTTTTTTTTTTGTCGTGGTCACCGCGTGCGTCACAGCGATGCAGCAAAAGTGTCAAAAAAAAACCCTATCATCGACCCCCTCCTCCCCCTCGTTGGGCGGAAAAGAAAGCCGGAGAAAATGAAGACAAGGGCAACTTCGGAGAAGCAGTCAGACTGAATACAGCGAAGCGGGGGGGAGTTAAAAGAGGAGGGAAGAATAAAAGAAAGAAATGCACAAGCAGTTGGGGAGAAACTCTTGGCTTCCTTATAAGTGTGTGATTCCCAAGTAGACTGCGCTTCCTTATGTGTCTCCCTACCCCTTCCTCTCAGCGGGCTAAAAGTGGTGTACTGTGACCCCCTCCGCCTGTATTCCTAGGGTCTTTGGCAAGGGGCGAGGAAGGGGGGAAGGGGGAAAGGGGCGAACCACACACAGCCCAATCTGTGCACGAGTGTCATCACACATCTGCTTCTGACTTGAGCGCAACGGCAAAAAAAAGCGTAAATGTACGCTTCATGCCCTGGCAATGTGGACTGCAGGAAAAGGGGTGAGAACATCTTAGACCCTTCCCTTTTTTTAAAGAAACATTTAAAACGGTCGGGATAAGCGCACAAAAAAAAAAAGGACACAACAGAAACACAACAACGCCCTTCCCTCTTCCCCTTCCCCTTCCCCCTCCTCGCTTCATGGATAATGCAGCACCCAGTGGCTACAGAATTCTGCGAGGGGAGAGGGACAAAAACACACCAATGTACTGTTTGCACCTCCGGCTGACGTTGGCACTCATCATTTCCATCTGTGCATCGAGACACACACACACACACACACACATTTTTTTTGTTGTTGTTGCTGTTGTTCTTCTTCTCCAGGAGAGTTCGCCAGTCAAGACTGCATCGCCTCCATCATTTTTGCGATGCTGCTTGCCTGAACCTCGTGGATCGCCCTCTCGTTCGTGTCGGTGAGTGAAAGATTGAAAAGTTCATCCCACTTGGCACTGCAGTTTTGCACGCATTTTTTCTCCTCCATGTCTTTCTCCAGCCGATACGAGATGGGGGCGTTGGTCGTGCGCATCAAGGTGTACAACTCTTGCGTGTCAAGACAGCGATCGAGGCAAAAGGCGGTGCTGCCAAACACAACCTGCGACTGGGCGCGAGCACCGTTGAGGTATTGGTACGAGCGTGTGATGTTCTCCTCGTACGGTGTCATCGGGGAAGGTGGTGCTTGCATGGTGGCTACTTTGGCGGCGCGTGATGGGCCGGGTGAGCGCGGAGACGAACAGCGACGAGCACCAAGTTGAGCTATTTTTTGAAGAACGATGTCACAGGCGGTCTCCCCTCTTCTGGGACACCAAGTGTGTAGATGGTTGTGGAATGTGTACCGGTCTGTATAACGATTAGCTCGGCGTTGAAAAGACTCGTTTTGAGGTGCACACAAAAAAAACGAGCAAAACTGCGGCAGGCCCCTGATTGGATTTATGTAAAGAAATATACGCATCAATATGCACACATCAGGACACGAAGCACAGTGTGGGGTTAAAGGGACCAGGAGAAGAAGAGCACACACGAAATAGGCGGAGATGATTGAGAGAGTGCGCATGTTTAATTAAATTCAGTGAGGCAATTAAGAGGAAAGGAAAAAGCGGGAGATCACATGAAACAAGTGCCTATCAGCTTCGCTTCGCAGGTTGCGGTGCTGTAGAGAGTACATAAAAATACCTCGGAAATCCTAAGCGACATGGTCCTCCCCTCCAACGTCGTGTAGTTGGCTCTCATGAGGAAGTATGTGGACAGGAAGAAGCCCGCGTGCATATGTACACACATATATATGAGCGAAACGATTTCGGGACACTCGCAGGCATCCATCTTGTTTATGCACCGTGTAGAGTTGCGTCGACCAAAGCCCACCGCCTCCCATCCCCCGCCTCTTTTACCGTGGTACGCCTCCTCCCCCCCCCCACACACACACACAGTTGCCGAAGCCAACGTGTTAGCTTGCCGATGCATATGTCACGAGGTGCGCGTGTCTCTCGCGTGCGTAACGTGGAGGAGTCAAGGGCTTGGAACGCATGAAAAAGTGCCGACACGAACACTGCGAAATAAAAAAACATGACTGGGCTCAGCACAACGCAGAGAACACGAAGGGGGGATCCTTTGATGAATAGACGAGCCTCAAACCGCGTTTCTGTGATGGTCTCGGCACCAGACATACCTCAGGTAATGGGGGAATGGGGAAGTTGCAAAGACGCCCCTGACAGAGAAATGATTTGGGGTGTGTTGCGGTAGTGTCTAGACTCCCAAAGCGTAATGGTGCCCTCATACTGTCAGCATCGAAAGCCCAGAAATGAGATAGCTTTGGGGTTTCCCTGCATCCACCTCGTCGCCTCTTCTCGTTGCAGCTCGTCTAGGAAGCCACCGATCCTTCCCTCACCCCCCGCTCCCATGTGTGTTGTACGTATCCCCATCCACTGTTGCACGCTTGCTCCTCTGAGGCCCCACTTAGCTGCCGTCTATGAGCAAAACACGCGCAGGGCCAAGTACACCGCAAGGTAGCACGTCAAGAGCCACGACAGAAGATCGGTATTCCCATACAACCAAATATCTACGCTCTGAACCGCTGCTGACGTGTTGGCGTCGCCACCGACCTTGGCTTTGGCCGCGGATGAGTATGCGAATGACTCTGGAAGAGCTGCTCGCGCAGGCCCGGCGCGAATGGCACCGACGGTGTTATCCCGGGTCTTGCCTTCATGAGCATCGATCGACGAGCCTTGCCCAGGTGGGGCCGAGAAAAAAGCGTTCAAGAAAAGCCGTGGCATCAACTCAGTGACACAATGTCGCGGCGTCTCTGTGAGGGATGAGGGAGCTGCGGTAAACATGGACCGATTGCCAAAGACGCACAGGAGCACCGCAGCGCTGCCAAAGCGCAGTACGTACTTGATAATATTGGCGGCATTGTACCAGAGAGTGTGCACGGTGTGTTCCGCGAGAGCCCGCAATCCGTGCGGAGCAGCGGGTGAATACGCAGAGTCATGAGTTCGCATGGATGAGGATGTGGTGGCTGTCTTCGAGGAATCCTGCAAGGTTCTCGACTGGATTCCAGGAACGACCGCTCCCGCCGAATGAGGTTCTGCTGCTTCGGACGCGGGCTGCGACAACCTCAAGATGAAAAACACAATGTCAAAAATACAACGGAACACTCGAGACACTGACACCTCGTACGCGAGGCGCTTTTGCCGTTCTGTCTCTAGCGCCTGACGCAGTCGCAGGGCCCTCCTTGTAAGACGACTATGCTCGAAGAGTTTCGAGGCTGCGCAGACCCTCTCAGCCTCCGCCTCGAGCTCCATAATCTGATGACCCAGGGTCAACTCGCGGCGCCGAAACAAACGTGGCGCCACAACACCCTCCCAGTAGACACTGCTTACGTACCCGACGCAAGTAGCGAAAGCCACAGCGAGGGCCAAAACCCCATCCACGTACTCGCGGTGGGTAGAGGGGCTGCTGAACATGCCTCACTGTCAAAAGGAAAGTAACGCTGGCCTGGAGCAAGAAGAGAAGTACGGCAGAGTGATACCGAGGGAGACGAGCAGAAAAACAGTGGCGGCCAGCAGGCACGCACGTGATTACACCGCGTTGAAAAACAGAGGATAACACCAACAACATAAAAGGGGTAATGAAAGAAAAAAAGACGCCCACGCAGGCCGTCCATACCAGCGGAGGTACGACACGCTCAACGCTTTCCGTCATACATGAAAACAGTAGTCAGCAAAATCGAAAAGGTGGAAAGGAGGAGAAGAAAAGATGAGAGATACTTTTCTGGCACAAATAAGCAAAGACGAGCAGCCATAATACATGGCCAAAGAGCCAGAAGAACGCAGAGAAGCGAGTGAAGCACCACGAAATGTGGCACGATCACGAATGAGAAACGATTGGGAAAAAGGAAAACGCTCAACCATGCACACTGGTACGTCCCTAACCACCAATCCCTCTCTTCCTCAGCTTTTCGAGGATCAGAAACAAGCGGAGGCAACGAGTGCCCATGCGAGAGAGAGAGAGAGAGAGTGTGTGTGTGTGTGTGTGTGTGTTTGTGTGTCGGTATGTGTACGTATGTTGAGTTTTTTTTTTAATTCTGTGTATGATCTCACTGCCCCTAATCTCTATCAAAAACAGTGGGCAGCTTTTATCCCACAGCCTTGGCGGAATCAACGGACTTGCTTTCTCAGCATCTATATGCGCTCACTGCTCGAGAAAGAATACGAAACGCGCTGTGAGATTTGTGTGTCTGCAATGCTCGTCCTCCGCCCACGTCAGCTCAAAACGAACCAGCAGTCCTTCGCTGTGCTTACGAGCGTGTGTAAGTATAAATGTGGATGAGTGACGAGTTGAGGCGCTTCAGTCATGACACACGGTTCGCAGAGCAGCTTTGTGAGCTGGTTAGAGCACACACAAGAGGCAGCGATAACAACTCCCAGCAACAATCCCGGCACTCTCGCCTCACCCAAGCAGAGGAATATTATGTCAAGTGCACCACTCTTCACACCACGAGCGTTCCAAGACCAAAGTACGTCCCCATTTGGCTGCAAACCTGGGGGCCACCAAGCCAGTCGACAACTATGATCACCTCCCTATGCTCATCACCCCCCTGCTGGTATTGCCCTTTGAAGATGTGTGCTAAGGCGAGGGGAGGAAGGGCATGCCCAGCACCGACTCGTGTACTCTTTGTGTGTGTGGTGTGAACCTTGATGCTGATGCTCATAAACCGCACAGTACAGCACGAATAACCCTCCTCCCCCCCCCCAGACACACAGACACACGAAAAGGCACGCGTACACGGGAAAGAATTACCCCGCGTGCCCCCAGAACTGCAAAAAAACAAAAGGATTTGCTACTGGCATGGCATATATCTCCGCTGCCTAATGTGCACGGGTATCGTCAAACAGGAGCTCACAATAGAGCAAAAGGGACACAGAAGCAGTTACACTTGACTAAGAACAATAATAATCAAGAACGGCGGTCAATCCAAAGCAAGAAAATGCGATACAAAACAAAAGGCGAGAAACGTAGGCCGGGGGAAAACACTCTAACGACACGGAAACCTCAACTCTATGAGACATACATACAGAAACAGACCCTCACACGAAATAAGAAGAATGGAATTGGGAGAAAAACACGTCTTATCGTCGAGGCAGAGGGGGAAAAGACAGCTTCACTACAAGCCCGCTCATTCGTCAAGCATCACAGAGACCGAGACGTGCGCCCCATGTCTATGTGTGCAATCAACTGATGAGCTGCATGAATCTTTTTCTTAAAGAGGAACGAAATGCACAACAGAAGGCATGTAATGAGAGCGAGAGAGACCGAAGGAATCAAAGCTCAAGGTGCAGGAAAGGATCTCCCTGTGCTCGCGTCTGCTTACACCTTTGAAAGTGGAGGAGGAGGATGTTGCTCTGCCTTGCGCCGAGAACTGGATCTGTGAAACACACACACACACACACACACACACACGCACGCACGCACGCAATGATGCGCAACCAATCAAAGCAATTATCCAGCAACAAGATATAAAACAGTAAGTGCTCAAGGACGTGGCGAAGGTGAAAAATGACAAAGCCGTGAGCCTCACATGAGGTAGGCAATACCATTGTCATAAAAGATGAGTTGACGATCGTGAAAACGCCGCAAAATATGCTCTACGAGCATCTCCGCGCCACTCTCGCGGTAACCCATTTGCGACAACTTCTTCACAACGATAGCCACCGTCACAGGATCATAGAGCTGCACAATAGAGGCAACCTTGCGCTCTAGCAGCGGTAACGACCACGACCCATTCTCATCATCGCCTGGACCAGACCCTTCATACTTGGACATATCTGACGATACAACTCTCTGTTTGCTTGATCGAGTCAATACCGGCTGCTCGTAAATAATATCCCCGTCATAGTCGTCGTTTCCCTCTGGAGCTCCCACACCAGCGTCATCCTCTGAAGCGCCGTCAGTATAGCCTTCAGTTGTAGGGTAGTGTTCTGAGGCAGGGTGGGGCTGCGGTGGCGGTGGCACTGTCTTAGCTGTGCGACTGGGTTTAGGAATCGGGGCCAAGAGCGCTTTCTTCCGCTCCACCATCGCCTCTCTCTTGCTCTCGGCCTTTGTCGAGCCCCTCGGAGCGGCAGGGACAAGTTTCCCAACCGTCTGCGTAGCCCTCTCGGGCACAGACGCCACTGTCTTCTTCTCTGAACGAGCTGAGGGAGCCGACGCTGGCGCCACTTGCTTCAGCATAGCCACATCTTGTTCCAAGTGCCGCTGGGAAACCGTGTCGCGGCTCACCCGCTTGCCTAGCTTGGCACATTTGCTAAAGTAGAAGTCAGCGAGTATGCTGTACAGGCCCATTTTATTCGACACCTCGGTTTGGATACCGAGCATCATGCACAGAATCTTGAGTGCGGGCACGGCGAGGTTGTCGATGCCAGTGCCAACGACGCGGTCGAGAAGGCTGCGCATGTATGATGCAACACACTCCTTCACTGACCCTTCGGTTTCCTCTTCGAGGACATCTGCTGCGCCTGCACCTATCAGCTGCACTTCATCTGAGGGCTTGAGAGCCGGGGAAAATGGTGACTGCAAGCCTTCAGCACCTGTCTCTGTCGCTGTCTGTGAGGCATGGGGAGCAGAAAAGGCTGGAGTATCCTTCGGCATGCCGTCAAGTGGCCTCGTCGTGGCACCCGGTGAAGAAACATTGCTGTCGCTACGTGAGCGCTTCTGCCCTACTGCAATATCTGTGTCCTGCATGGACAGCGCACACGTTTCTGCACATGGTGCCGGAGGTGAGGCTGATGCCGTGCTGCTCCCTGGTGCACCGTACGGGGGAGAGGAAACGAGAACGGAGGGTCTAGTCTTGTCGAGGGACTCGCCAGCTGCAGCGGTGGAAAGAGCTTTTTTGGCCCTCGCACCACTGCGTGCAGTTGATTCGCGAATCGCCTTGCACCACCTCCGACGCTCCTCCAGAGAAGTCTGGTGGAAGTTGCGCAGCGCCTGGCTGAAAACCCCTTTTCGAATTTCATCCTCCTCGCTGCGCAGTACCGGCCGCAAATCTTCGAAGGGGTTCTCCATCGTTGCACGACACGACTGATCAGTGACCTCTGCCTCGTGATTTCTTTTTTTTTTATTTTGAAGGAAAGAGAGAGCGAGGTAGAAATGAAGAGACAAAAAAAAAGGCACTCAGTGTGGTGCAAAGACAGGAGAAAGGAGTCGGCACCTCGTGATCGGCTAACCCAATGCCGCTGCTTGGAGCTTTTGTTTCCCCGTCGGGCCCCGTCTTTCTATGCGTCTTTTGGTGAATGCACGTCTATGCTCAACTATATGTATATATATATATATATATATATGTATATGTATGTATATTGTGATGCTTAGGTGGGGTGAAGATTCTCGGTTGCGTGTGCGGCAGCGTGACGAGTCGAGATGTAAACGGTAGACTAGTTTATGAGGAGGGAATGGGAATGCTAGTTTGAGTGGGCGAGTGAGTGAGTGAGAGGGAGACAAGGAGGGGAAGGATAGGAAAGGACGGGGCAGCAGGAACGCGATCTGCGCAAGACATGAAGTCTTTGTTTTTTTTTTTTACGAGTTCCTCGTTACAAGCGCTAGAGAAAGACCTCCGTTATTTATTTATTTTTTTTTTTTGCGAGCGTGCGCCTTCCCCTAAAGAGGAAGGGAGGGAAGAAAGAGGTTACAGTGGAGGTATGTGAGTATCTTCCTGTTGCAAAGAATAAAGGTAAAGTGGTGCAGATGTGAACCAGAGAGCGGGAACAGAGGAGGGGGACGAGAGGGGAAGGCGCACACACGTGCGTAGATCCCACATAAGTTACTTCATCCGTGAACGAGAGCAAGGGGAGAATGTACAGATCTACTTCAATCCAAAAACGCGCTTCAGCACACCTGCCATTGAGCTCATCGCACCGCCCTCCATCTCGTACTCTTCCCCAAACCGCTTCGACGATTGTTTTGCCATCACGAGAGCCCTGTGTACTGTCAACGCGTTCTCGTCACCGACGCACACTTTCTCGGCATCCAGGAACGGCTCCAAGTCACGGTGAACGTAATCACGGTAGTCTTTGTAAAACTGAGAATACTCGCCGGTGAAGGAGCTGAGCAGCAGCAACGCGAGCGCAACCAAAGACAGGTAAAGCAGAGACACGACAGTCGCACTCTTCTTCATGCCCTGGTGAACAAATGAAAGGATCTCGACGCCGGTAGAGTTAGGGGGGAATGCCACAGGCTCAGCGGGTGCACCGCCTGTTATTGCTTGCGTTACCGGAACCGGCACCTGCAAAAATTCGCACAGCGGCTGCCACCCCTCGCGCACACGGTAGACAAGCAGTCGGTCACGCGGGACGACCTCCTTGACATGTTGCTCGAACAAATCGAGGGCGCCAGAAAGACGAAGCGTCGTGTGCCGCTGCGCCATGGGCACGTTCTGAGCTGCCATCGCAGCAGACGAAGACGGCAACGACCGCGCGCAGCCACCCGGCTGACCTCTGGGGTTGATAAGGGCGCGACGCAGGTCTACCATGTCAAGCAGCATCATGTGAAGCTTCGAAGCGTTCCACCAAATTGCGCTCTTTTCGCAGTCTCGCACGAGGGGTTGCAGCCACTCCTCCATGTCCTTCTCCCACGCCAGCTTATCCGGCTCCTCCACGAGAATTACGCGTGTGCTACGCGGACATTCCCTGAGAATAGACTCGAAGGCGATAGTTGCCGGTGGACCAACCATGGAGTCGAAGAAGCCCGGCGGTGT
Organism: Endotrypanum monterogeii; assembly: GCA_000333855.2. Classification (NCBI taxonomy): domain Eukaryota; phylum Euglenozoa; class Kinetoplastea; order Trypanosomatida; family Trypanosomatidae; genus Endotrypanum; species Endotrypanum monterogeii. The sequence continues at coordinate 301,977 of CM007317.1, read as the reverse complement.
TGGCCGTGCTGCCTGCGTCGCTCTGTCTGTACCGAGCTCTGGCACCTCTGAGGTGCAAGGGGCGCTTGACAAGGATGGCACGGCCGCTTCCGTGGTTGTCCCCAGCTGGGGAGCCTTAAGCACCTCAAAATCAAACCTCTTCTCCCCACGCAATACAGCCATCCACTCCTGTGGATGAGTCAGCAGGCGACCCTTGCGTACGCTGTCCTCAAAGGTGTAGGGGTGGTAGCCAAGCAGACGAAGGGCTGGGGTAAGCGCGCCGCCGTTTGGAATCATAGTCAAGACCAGAAGCCGCGGAGGCGGCGGCAGCAGCGTCGCCGAGGCAGCTTTCTTCTGTATCTTGCAAAAACGAAGCATCACTGAAGAAACGGCGAGAATTGTTTCAATATAACCGAAGAGTGGTCTCTAAAGATGAGGGTAGTCGCGCAGTCATGTGGGTGGGTGGGTGAGGCGTGTGCAGTGTGATGTCTTTTTCTCGGTGCCGACGGCAGACACCCCCAGCGAGCCCAGTGAGACCACGCAGCAGCAGCAGCAGCAGCAAAACCCTGGCAGTTTGAAGACATCAAGTCAGGCAAAGAAAGAGGTGAGGTGGGGAAGGAAAAAGTAGAAGTTGGCAATGGAGCCGAGGAGCGCAACATGGAAGGTTTGGAGTAGGAGGCGGAGGTAGAGAGGGGGCTCTCTCCTCATTATTACACCCAGAAAATGATGATGCAAGAGGGTGGCAGCAAAAAAAAAAAAGTAGCGCGATATCATCCCTCCGCACTCGGGTTCGTGAGGGGGGGGGGGGGTTAAGAAGGTGCTGTGAATATGTAGATGTTTGCATGAATGCTTGCATGACTAATAGTCCTTGACTCTTTTCCCTCCAAGGCAGCGTTGAGAGAGCGACGGCGTGAAGCGCAGAGACCACTTGCGTCCAAATAGGGGCTCGGTAGCACAGAGGAACACGGGAATGATGCCATGGAAAGCGGTCAAGGAAAATCACCGCACTGAACGGGAAGAGCACCTACCTCACCACCTTAAAAGCACAGATAGGTGCGAGCTGCTTCCCCAAGAGGGACAAACAAATAGACGACCTAATCACGAAGACAAGGCAAGATAGAGCCGAATCTGCCCGCCACAACAGACACCGTCCGCTCTCGCGTCCTCGTTGCTACCGCCTCCTTCCCTCCCTCCATTTTACCTTTTTTCTCTACTTCCCGACGAGTATCGTAAGCGTTTTCAATACGCCGTCACGCAGAAAGGCAACACCAAGACCGCCGGAGCCCGTTCACGTCCAGCCCCGGGGTGGGAACGTGCAGAAATCCCGCTGGTAGTGCTGTCGGCACGGGAGACCTATCGCTCGTGGAGGAAACACCACGGTAACCCTCTTCGACCGCCTGTGCGAACTCCTCGTTTGCCCTACGGACACATTTGTCAAGCGCTGCGCCTTCCTCCCGAGACGCCACCGAAATCGCGGCCGCCTCCTTAAACGCCTGTGATTCGAAACTCTCGACCTGCGCCGGTGTCAGGAGGTACAAGGGGCGCCTCTCTTGGTGGAAACGGATGTACACCGTGTCGTGCTCTGTGTCGTCTTCAACAGATTCAGAACCGACCGGTGACCTGTCTGCTGCTTCCATCACACTGCTAATACAGCGTGCGGCATGCGCTCCCTCGCTTCGAAGTCGCTGGTGATCGAACAGAAGCCGGCGTCGCTCGAATCCCTGATAACTTGCTGGCAGCTTGGACAAGGCGTCGGTGAGGGCAGCATTCAGGAACGCTGGCAACCATGTGTGTAATGCTGTCTCCTCCTCCCTGCCCAGGAGAAGCGGTGGTCGTTCAAACCTACGGCCCTCCCGCAACAGTCGCTCCACCTCCACATGCATCACTGACTGGATAGGCATGTAGACTGGGACGACAAGGGGCAGCGGCGCGTCTCGTGTAAACATGTGCGGCTCGTCACCAGTTTCACCCGAGGATAGTGAGGCATGATAAGCAGATACCCATGCATCTACAGCTGTTTTGTTGAACGTTGGTGCGGTCCACAGCAATCTGATGTTTGTCAATTGCTGTACGAGGGCGCGGATACAGGACCAATACCCCGGAAAAGTAGACCACACATTGGAAGTAATTTCGGTGCTGGGGCTGTGTGTGTTGTGCGTCCCATGTGTACTCCTTTGCCTAAGCTGCGAAGGCTCGTGAATTGAACGTACCTCTGCACCCCTTTCGATATCGTAGGGTATCGACTGTGTGTTGCGGCCGATAAGCCGGTGCATCTCAGCCATCAGCTGCTCTGCTTCTGAGCCCTCGGTAGACATATTTCCGGTCTCGTTCGCCACTTTCAGCAATCGCCCCAGCTCCTCGGCCTCGTCTTCCAGTGACGCATGCTTGCTAGTCTGGCAGACGAAATTGGAGGAGTCAGAGGCAGCAGGCTCCACCATCGTGTGCTGCAGGAACTCGCCCACCTTCTGCAAGAGGCCCTCTTGCTGGGGCAGGGAAGATGGAGCAGTCGCGTCGCCGGAGACGATAGACTTTTCGATGAGTGCCCGCAAATGGTCAGGCGGGGCATCGAAAACGACTGAAACGCTGTCCTCGTAGGCCGATGACGCGATCTCGGATTGCGCCACCTCCATCGCATCGGCAGGCGGCAAACTCGCGCTGCTGCGCCTCCGCAGTTGCCACTCACCACTGGCGTGATCAAGATTGGCCTGGTGGCCCTGGCGTGACGCCGCGCACTGGCCACGCTGCCGCACTGCATCCACCACACTGTCGAAGATACCCGACGCGTGTCGTCGGGTTCTTGATGGGTTTTCGCTCATGTACACTGACTCTCGCAGGCTGTGGGCGTAATCGTCAGCCTGAAACACTGAAGGAGTGGCACCTGTGACGTCACAGAGTTGATGTGTCGGATGTGACTGCACACAGTGAAGCTCCTCAGCACTTTTCCCTACACTGCTGGGGCCCTGCATGCACGCGCGCAAAGCTTCCTCTCCGGGCATAGGTGCGGTGGTATCCACCACGATAGCTTGCTCCAACCCGTTGAACAGCTGCTTCTCCGCCACTGCCCATGAGTAGAGTACGTGGAAGGGAACCACATCGTGGCGACGCAACTGCTGCAGTGTCTTCCCCAGTCGAGGATGATGACACAGAGAAGGCCATGATGTGCAGAGTAGAGGTAACCGACACCACGAAGAGTCGGCACCGTACGATTCTCCCCTGCTGGAATACAACTGGTGAGTAGAGGGCAGCTCAAAGGAAACGCTGCGCCACCCGTCACGGATCAGCAGCGTCGCAAGGTCCTCCAGAAACTGCTGAGAAACGAGCAATCGTGTCGGTATTTGCAGAACAAGTGGAAGCTGCGGAAGAAGACGTTGGCCCAGCTCGTGCAAAGCTTCAATGGCGCTTCGGAAAACCTGCCGAGGGTCTGCACCACTACCCCACAGCTCCTCCGCCCCCAAGATGGCGTCAAGCGGGTACTCGTGCGGAGCGATATAACTGCAGCGTCCGCGACGAGGTGCTTGAGGGCCCTCCTTGCCACGACCGGATAGAGCGGGGAGCTTCGCAATTATCAAATCTGGGAAAAGACGCAAAACGAGACACAGAGGTGGGGACGGATCTGACGTTGCAATCCCGAACGCACCTCTCATGCTACCGCCAGAGGAGGCAGCTCTGACCTGCACGACGTATGACTCGATGGGGGCCCAGAGATCGCTGTAGTGCTTCGAGCTGCCGTGTCGGAGAGTAGTGTTTTCGGTGGTTTGGCCGAATTGAGCAGAGGCCCCCCAGGCGCAAAACGGTGGAAGCACAAAGCTGAGACCTGTGAATTTATCCCGCGCCGCCGCTGCCTGGAGACGGATAACCTCTGACGCAGACAGGAAACGGTGTGAGTGCGCAGCAGGCTCGTGTTGACGGTGCGAAGGAGTGCTGACACTGGAAAAGCGTCGCGTGCTCAAAAGGAGAGGATACGACCGCGACTGCAGCGGCACGGTTGCGAGCGCAAAGGTGAGTCTGGAACACCACCGCGGAGTCTCTGAACTCCGCATCCGCGGGCCACACTTTTCCAGGAGGACGCGTTGCATTCTCAGAGGAACGTCAAACTTTTTCCACTTCTGCCTCTTCTTCCTCCGTAGCGTCCTGTCGACGATTTCCCTCGGTGGCCGATTAGCGTGACCGAACGCGCAGCAACCGAACATACGCCGAATGTCGAAGTAGGGAAAGAGAGAGATGGTAATTTTTTTTTTTAATGAGAAATCCAACAAGATTGAATGGGCAGAATTAGGCAGAAATCTCAGGTAAGGAGCGAAACCAAAACGTCCCTATGAAGACGAGCGCAGTGGAGACAGTGTGACCATCCAAACCGACTACTGCTCACCATCGGATCTGTTTCGTGCAGAAAGTCGTGAGACGGACACGTGAATACATCACAGCCGATGACCTTCCAGACTCTGACTACTGTGTATATGCGTGTGTGCCTGCGTGATCACATCCACGTAACACTCAATGTGAGCGCATGTACAGACTGGAAATATATATATATATATATATATATATATATATGTATCCTCATGAGTTGCATGTTCTTTTTTTTCCTCCCCTCTTTTGCACTTGAGGGCTCTCTTGAGCTGAGCAATTACACATTTCTGTGTATATGTGTGTAGAGGGGAATAAATCCCCTATTTAATGCCCAGCAGCCGATCTCGCGGCGCATGGCCCCGAATAAGCCGCGGCCCTTCGTTAGTCCTCTCGATCCGCTGCTGCGACGCCTTCAGTTCCTGTGCGAAGTTGTAGCGCGCCTTCAACGCTGTCAGGCGCCTTTGTGCCGCGGAACTCGGCCTTGCACACACCGATGTCCCTTTGTCACTACACCCCGCCTCTGTCACCGAATCCGACACCTTCACCCGAACGCCTGCGTCAGCTCCGGATTCTTTTCCAGAACTAAAGCCGTCGACACCACTGTCTGATCGAGGCCGATCACCGATCAAATGTTCGGCCAAAAGCTGTCGTCGCAGTGCGTGCCCGTCCACAGGCTTCGCGTTCCCAACACCCTTAGTATCTTCGGAGGTGTGCAGATTGTCTCGCAGGCGTTGCAGCCACTCATCAGTGCGTCCGCTAAGAGAAACACCACCGTCCGACTTTGCCACGGAAGGGTGTGGGCGTGCCTCGGTGAAAGGCCCACTCGATCCAGAAGACAGCTTCGGCATTCCCTTCCGTGCCTGCTGCTCTGCGTACTCGGTCAACTGTACCGCCTCGGATAGGGTCTTCGCCTGAGCTGGCTCGACAGTTGCGAAGAGTACCTCGACGCGGTAGTCCTTAGAGACGCGTGTCGCGTACTCGAAGCTGTGGAAAGGCTGATGAGTTTGTTTATAACCAATTGCGTACTCGCTTAAGCATGGCTCAGTTACTACGAAAAGACTTCGGGGCGTGATGTGCAGTCGTGGGTACCAAGGCGCGTCCTTGTGCTGAAGATGCAGGACACTTGTGGACACCAAGTTCAGCACCCCCACATAGGGCCCAATCGATGGAGGGTGGCGGTGCACTGGGTAGCCGCTGAAGGTACCCACCATCTCGCTGACCTGGCACACGTTGGGTACGGAGGGGATCAGGCCCAAGAAGAAAAAGCGGTGCAGCACCCGCTGCAGCGTTTGGCAGCTCGAGAGGGCAAAAGCGAGGGTGTCCTTCCCTGGGATACCGAGCTCTTTTTCGTAGAGATTGACACAGTAGCGTGCTTCCTCGGCCACGTAGGCAGCCCTGGGATCCTGCAGGAGATGCAGAAGCTCCTGACACAAGGTAGCCTCCTCTGCCCTCGTGATCACCCCTTGATATCCAACAAGGCCGTCCACAAACATCTTCCGCATCGCGTATGTGCTCCGCGGCTGGCCCACACTTTCTTGCATGGGAGCCAACAGCTCCCCCTCTAGAGATGCAGAGAGCAGTCCATCATCGTGCTGCCGTCGACGTCGGCGATCATCGAGCACCTCTGGAGAAGCTTGGTCACTATTTTCCCGGTGCGCACCGGGACCCTGTGCAGCTGCAGCGGAGGAATCACTTGTGAGATCATCCGTGAAGCAGCAGTCGTTTACCCTAGCGTGATGCACAGCTACGCTCCACGAGTTAGTGCGCTGGCGAGACTCCAAGTCCCCTACGCCGTACAAGGTGCTGTAGAGCGCCGAGTCCTTCGGGATTGTCGTCCACCCGTCGGAGCCATGGTACTGATCAGCTGGCAAGCCATTCAACTCGATGTCGGCCTCGCCGCCGTCTGTGAACTCCACAGCAGATGCCGCCTGCGCCTCCAGCGAATCACGCAACTGCTGTTGCCTGACCTCACGAGTTGGGCGTGCGGCGTGCCGTGCGTGCTCGTCAACACCGTCATAAAAACCACGGGAGCGAGGTAAGGGTGTGAAGAGCGAGCCAGCGACGCTTTTATCCACCACAGAGTCCTCTGCGCCGCCCTCCGCGCCGCGCCGCTGTCGATAGGCCTGGCGCTGGGAAACGTAACCCTGAGAGGACGCATATTCACCCCCCTCGCCTGTCAGGGGAGGCGGCAGCGGGTCGCCAGGTTTGAGAGCTCGACCGGGGGCACGACGACCACGACGGTGGCGTAGGTTGGCACCACCTTGCCACTTGCCCTCGGAAGAGTTGACTATGCGAGGACTCGAGCCGGCAGCACCACCCACGTTAACTTTGCTGCCTGGTGAGGAGTCATGACGCGGTGAATTCCTTGCCGCGACACGCCACGCAGGTGCCGCGCTTGAAGTAGGGGGAATATAAAAAAGGAGATGGCGAGAGAAACGCAACCACATGTTAAAAACTCAACAACATAATATGGGTAACCCCTGCGACCATGGATGAAGGAAATGGGTGGGAGGGAGGGAGGGAGGAAAAGCCTTCGAATGTACTACTCTATGCGGCTTATACGCGGAACGCTGAGTCTGTGAGACTGTTCAAGAGACTTCACAATAACTGCACGCCTCACACACTCATGGACACACACCTCACCATAATCGATTGAAGACAAAACAAAACACACAAAAAAAGTGGAAAAACACGAGTGGAGAAATGGAAAAGGGGGCATAGGGCAAACAACCGACAGGGGGAGGGCAGGGGGGGGAGGGGGGGAGGTCCTCCCCCCCCCCCCCCTCTACCCACCCTCCTTCTCCCTACACATATACGATCATTGCTGAAGTAAAGCATCATCGCGGCAGAATTCAAGAGAGAGGTGATTACACGAGACGCCAAACGTTGACCTGTGCCACACTGTGGCTCCCCCCCCCCCATCTCTCCCTCCTCCTCCCTTTCCTTCTTTCCCTTTTGTGTCCAGAACAATGCACTGAAAGCGCTGCGCTGCGATCGCACATATTGCAAAGAATATATTCCTTCTTTTTTTTTCTCTTTTGCATTATTCAGTTTGCTCTCTTAACTTTTGTAAGTGGAGAAGAGAGAGGTTCTATAACTCTGTTCCCCTTCGTCGATCGTACCTGCATCCCCTCTCCTTTCCTAGAAAAACGGTAATAATAATAGCAATAGTAATAATAAAAAGAGAGGGGTCGCTCGGTGCGTGAGGTGTGCATGGAAAAAAGGAAGAAGGAAGGGGCAAAAACCGCGTACACATTCACGGACTCAGAAAAAAAAAAAAAACTCTTGCATGAAGTCTGCATTGCCCACAAGGAAAAGGGAGAGGGGGGGGAGGAGGGGGGGGGCGAGAGTGTAGCGAATGGCTACGTGAAATGTTCCAGCAAAAAAAAAAAGAGCAATGAACATGAACATGAGAGATGATGACATCACGACTCGTCGCCGTGCGATGGAATGACAAGACAGTGAGGGAAAGCGCACATACCGGTAAAGCGGAGAACAGAAGTGCATCGGAGAGAGGGGGGGGGGGAAGGAAGAAAGGAAGAAAAGAAAATTTAAAAAAAGTGCCGCAGCCGAGGAAAGCATTCGGGGACGAGGAGGACAAGCCGGAAAAAAAAAAAACGTACGCGCCTCTTCTTTTGCCTTAGAAGCGTTTCAACACCCATTCGTAAAAAATAAAAAATGATGACGAGAGTGTGACCGCCGTGATCCTATCGAGGGAATCAAAGGGAAAATTGCCAAGGGAGCCGGAAAACGGGGGAGAGAGAGATGGGGCGTGCCAACAACAGCGGGTGCAAAGAAGCAGTGATAAGCACACGATCTAGAGAGAAAGCGGCGCTGAATGGTGGGTGCGAGCTAAGAAGAGGATAAGAGGGAAAATGGGGAAGAAAGCTCCATCGAGACACACACACGCTCAAAGACACACACACACACATCACACACACATCACACACCTGAAGCGCAGAAATTGATATATCGATGAACAATGCTCAGAGGAAAAAGCGAAGGATGCCTTGCCTGCTTTCTTTATTTTTTTTTCTTTTCGTGCACCGTTGTGCGTCTAGATGATTAGGTTAGCAAGCACGTTTGTGTAAGGCGGTATCTGCAGCTGCGTAAGCAACCAGTGAGGGGAGATGGAGAGAAAACAACGAATCAGGGCAGCGAAAGCCTAAGGAAAGGAAGCCCCCATAGGTGGGCGGGGAAAGGAAAAGGGAAAGGGGGGAAGTGCACAACAAGAGAGGGGACGAGATAGACCACTTATCCATGTTGAAGTTAGCATCCGTATATATATGAGCTTGTCAGAAAGGCCTCTCGGTTGACATCGCTGTACAAGAAACGACGACCGCCACATGAAAAAAAAAAAAATGGATGGAAGTCTGTGGGGTTGAACTGATAAAAGCCGAAAAAAAAAAGAAGAGATATGGGGATACAGAGGGGGAGAGAAGCAAACCCACTCCACGTGCAACTCCGACTAGCCGAAGCAACACACGACACCACGGAAAAAAAAATTTCGAAATCCAAAATAAATGACAATAAAATTGAGCTTGTCTGTCATCAGAGACGAATTGCTACGCTGTGAGCTTGGAGGATTGCTAGCTTCGCATCCAGCTTCTTTGTGAAGTTGCATCCGCCAATTGTGTGCAGGTTGGAGAGCACCGGCGCTGCAGCTCTCTCAAACTCGGTGTTCGAGCTTTGCCCCGTACACAAGACAACAGAGTCGACGGCCAGCGTCTGCTCCTCTCCCTCTAAAGTAACATACACAAGGTTCGCGCCGTCAAAGCTCTTGTATGTCACCCCCTCCACCGTCCTGACTTTGTTGAAGCGAATTTCAAGGCGATGAATCCACCCAGTCGTCGGACCGAGATGGGCGCCGAGTTTGCCGCGGGCACGCTGGAACATCGTCACCTCACGGTAGGGCTTCGGAATGAGAGGCTTCTTAAGACCGCCGGGAAGTGGTGAGCAGCGGTTGCTACTGCCACTTGGGCCGGTCAATGTGTCCATCTCCTCCTTGTCCTGTGAGAAATCGGTTGAGTGGACACCCCATTTCCGGTGGAACGCAGTGCTGTCTTGCTTCTGAAATTTCGAGTACTGTGCCTCTGCAACCGTTTCAGCCGAGGCGCTCTCTGGGGAAGTGAGAAATGTGGCCATGTCGAAGCCGATGCCACCGGCACCAATGATGGCCACCCGACGACCCACCTTCTCGGGGTGCAGCAGTGCTTCCGTGTACGTGAAGACATTGGGATACTTGTCTATGCCAGCTATGACAGCACTGGATTTGGCGTGTGGATCACACCCGGTTGCCACCACCACCTCGTCATAGCCTCCGCCGCCCACCATATCAGCAGTGGCGCGTGTATCCAGCTTCAACGTCACATTCGCGTGACTCCTCAGCGTGTTGGTCCAGTAGTCGATGCTGCTCTGGTACTCTTCCTTACCAGGGATGCGTCTTGCTAAGTTGAACTGTCCACCCAAATTGGAGCTCGCCTCGTAAAGCGTGACGTGGTGGCCACGATCAGCCAGGGTAATGGCAGCGGACGCGCCGGCGGGGCCGCCGCCGATGACGGCCACCTTCTTCGGGGAAGAAACAGGTAATGCCGCGCGCTCCGTTTCATGCGCAGCCAGTGGATTGAGCATGCATGAGGCCGTCTTTCCAGAGAAGACGTTGTCCAGGCACGCCTGGTTGCACGCGATGCAGACATTGATGCGATCTACCGCCCCCGTCATCGTCTTCTCCACAAGATAGGGGTCGCTGAGAAAAGGACGCGCCATGGCGACAAGGTCCGCATCGCCGTCCACCAACACTTGCTCTAGAATGTCGGGATGGTTCAATCGATTCACTGCCACAAGAGGAATGTCAATACCCCTACGACGGAGATGTGATCGTACAGCCGCTGTAGCCCAAGTGTAGCCTGCGCGCGGCACAGAGGTGGCGATAGTGGGCACACGAGCCTCGTGCCAGCCAATGCCGCTGTTGATGATGGTTGCCCCAGCCCTGGATACTTTCTCAGCCAATTCAAAAACCTCCCCCTGCGTCGAACCGTCAGGCACGAGATCCAGAAGGGACAAGCGAAACATTACAATGAAGTTGGGGCCTGTGGCATCGCGAACTGCACGCAGTACCTCCAATGGAAACCGTATCCGATTCTCGAAGCTTCCACCGTAGTCGTCCGTGCGGTGGTTAGTGTGCCGAACAATGAACTGATTTAGGAGATAACCTTCTGAGCCCATAATCTCGACCCCGTCGAAACCCGCCTTCTGGGCGCAGATCGCGAGGCGGGCAAAGTCATCGACCGTTCGCTGGATAAGTGGCACGCTCATCTCTACTGGCACCTTTTGCGTGCGAGAGATGGGGCTCAGAATCGGTGACGGCGCCACGCACATATCGCCATTGGCGTAACGTCCAGGGTGGAGCATCTGCATCAAAATATGTCCACCCTCTTCGTGCACAGCGCCGGTGACGCACCGCAGAAGATCAGAATCCTGGGGACCCAGCACCCTCTCGCCAGGATACATCTGACCCTCGGCGCTGGGTGAAAACCCACCGGTGATGATGAGCCCTGCCTTACCCTTAGCTCTCTCTTTGTAAAATCGCGCCAGACGCGTGTACGGATTCGCGTCTGCGGACAAAGTGGAACGAGTGGTGCATGCTGCGGACTCCAATCCCGTATGCATGCTCCCCATCACCACTCGATTACGCAGCCGAGCAAAGCCGAGGTCTAACGGCTCCAATATCTTTTCATACTTCTTCATTTTTTCATTGGCAAATGTATATCAATGGCGTCACTGGGAGATGCCTCCTTTGTGATAGTGTGTGTGTATAGATGTGTGTAGGTGTGTATGTGTCCGCAGTGAGGCGGTTTTAGCGAATATCAAGATGATTTCCCACGAAGCTAAAGTAAAATGGACTGAAAGCAACAACGCCTCAGTGAAGCAAAGAAATCCCGAAAAAAAAAAGAAAAAGAGATGAGCGTCACTTTAGAAAAGACAAAATAAAGAAACACGCATTTCGCGAAGAGGGGGAAAAGGGAAAGATTGAGTAGAAGTAGACTGGAGTGCACAAAAGGTGGAAACAAAAAAAGAATAGGCGGCGCGTGGATAACAAAACGGAGCACCGTCTATTCGTTTTTTTGGTTGGCGCTACCACATCCTACCCCGACACACACATACACATACACACACGTAGACATTTACATCATGAACAGAAATTCTTGAACGTAGCTCCTTTCTTCTCACCTCATTTTTTTTTTGTGAGGAGATTTTTTTTTTTAATGAGGTGAGAAGAAAGGAGCTAGAGAATCCTCACCCTCGTCTCTGGACCCCTTCCCTTTGGCTGGGAGGTGATAGAACAACTCTTTCGAACGTGTGTGTGTGTGTGTGTGTGTGTGTGTGGTTTGGGGGGGAGAGATGGGGGTCTGTGTACCCCCCCCATCTTTCCCTCGGGAGCTTGCCGAGGCTCACATCATGAGAAGACCGATTATTCGCCGACCACCTCCACTTCCTCCAAAACCCCCAAAACAGAAATAGTCACATATTGGGGGAGGGGGGAGGGGGCAACGGGAAAAAGAAGTCGTTCGGCGAGGCCATCGGTTAAGATGGTGCGGTGACGATGCACCAAAAGGCAAGGTGTTGAGGATATCGCATGATCTCTTGCCACACTTGGTGCTCTCTTGCCAACCCTCCTTTCCTCTCTACTCTCCTTAGCCCCCATCTAAAAGCCTTTGTGCCCATGGATCAGCTCTTCACCTCCTATCCTGTGGAGGAGCAGCTTCTTCTTAATTTTTTTTTTTGATTGATATCCTCATCGACTGTTTGCGTTCAAAACTTCATTTTCCCTCTATACAAGTGTGTATACAGAGATGTCTGCGTGTGTCTAATGACGTACACCCCGTCTCACCACAGGCGGAGCAACACGAGCACGCACGACAGTGGAAAGAAGTGTCCCGCAAAGAGAAAAAAATGTATTCAAAACAACATACGTACGCGAATCAGTACGGGTATAAATGCGTACGCATATGCATACATTTCTCCATATATAGATATAGATATATAACTCTATATACACACATAGAGAGAGTTACGTGTAGGCGTGTACCCACATCAATCGCTACGCATTGGGGCGTGGCGGGGTGGAGAGGAAGCACTTCATCGGTGAAAAAAAAAAATGAAGAAAACATTTTGAGCACAACACAACAACATTATATATATATATATATATATATATATATACTTGAGAAGAATAGATACATTAATAGGAAAAGACATCAGGGAAGAGTGACAGGGGAACAGGGGATAAACAGAAAAAAAAAAAGGTAAAAATGTAGAAAGACTTTTCATGGTAAAAGCACACAAAATTGTTTGCTCACGCGAGACGACGCTCTGAAGAAAGTTTTTCGAGTATCGCACCTTCACAAAAAAAAACTGGCCAAAACTCCAAGAAGATGCGACGAGGTGTGAGTGCATCAAGGGGAACGATGGAAAAAGAAAAACTGGGCCCAGGACAAACAACAGCCGCGATAGCCATCCCACTCGCATAGGTGCCGTGATTTGCACCCGCCGCACATCTCTCTCCCCGCATCGGCACCTCCCTGACCACATTGCGACGAAGACGCACCTCTGCAACCGCTATCACCATCCTCGCGACTTCTACTACCACTACCCCAATCACTGGTGGTTGAAAACAAAGAGTGGAAGGAAGAGGACACACCGTCAGTTCGCAGGCAGCGCAATAAGGTGGCAAGGGGGAGGGGGGAAGGTGGGGGTAAGGGGAACGCACAGAATACAAGAGCCAAAGAAAAAAAAAACTTTTAAAACCAGTAAAGAGGGGAACGGGGGGCTTCACGCACGCACACACCGCAGTAGGGACTTGAGGTGATGCTAAGCTCCGGCCTCGTCGACCACGACACGGGTTGTACTCCCTCGCCCACACTGGGACATTCTATTAGGCCTCCTCCTCCTCGTCGTACTCACCCTCCTCCTCGACGGTGGCGTCCTGGTACTGCTGGTACTCGGACACCAGATCGTTCATGTTGGACTCGGCCTCAGTGAACTCCATCTCGTCCATGCCCTCACCCGTGTACCAGTGGAGGAAGGCCTTGCGGCGGAACATGCCGGTGAACTGCTCACCAACGCGGCGGAACATCTCCTGAATGCAGGTGTTGTTGCCGATGAAGGTGACGGACATCTTGAGGCCCTTGGGCGGGATGTCGCAAATGGAGGACTTGATGTTGCTCGGAATCCACTCGATGAAGTAGCTGGAGTTCTTGTTCTGGACGTTCAGCATCTGCTACGTCGACTCCTGGTCGACATGCG
>CM007317.1:253990-279889 GCA_000333855.2 Endotrypanum monterogeii | reverse complement strand
AAATAAATAATATATATATATATATATATATATATATATATATATATATATACCACGAACACTCTTCATTCGTCGGTGCCTAGCAGTGGAAAGTTTCAGCATGGTTGGGCATAGATAAAAGAGATATGTTTTGCCTCCCCAAGAGAGCAAGGTGGTGAGCCACCTATACTTCCACACGGTGGGTCCCTCGGTCATCACAGATCTATTTAATCTGCAATATTAATAATCGGAACATCATTACTCAGAGCCGGAGCTTTCAGAGCACACTTTACTCCAGGCAAAGAGGTGCACGCGCCATACGGCGGCGGTCATCCATGCACTGCGATCAATCAATCCCTGCGATGCTCACCTTCAGGTTAGGCGCACCACCGCCTGATAGAATACAGAGTGACACTTACGAAACTTGTGGGACAAGCGAATAGAGGAGGAACAGGAAGAAGAGCCCTAGCTGTACACCCTCACACCACACACAGGCACGCACACACATATACATACATACATATATGGATATATACATATGTGCATATGCTACTGCAGGGACACGCGCGGAGAGTCCGTTCAGCGAAGTAAGCCGTGTATCCCCCTTTCTCACCCGTGGTGTCAAGGTAAGGATATCGCAATGGAGTTCCCGTCTCATGTTTATGCGCATGCGTTCGTCATACGACACCACTCTACAACGAGTTTTTCAGAAATAAATTGGCTGACAATGATGCACTGCGCTTCGGTCGCACCAGGTCTTGACTATTGTCAGCTCTCCGAATCACTCCGTTAGGCGTGACAGAGCTGCGGCGGCTGCCCTGGGAAGAGCGCGCCGAGAATCCTTCCATTATGGACGCTGGAAGTCCTCCTCCGTCTATTTCTTTCAGTGGATTTTGCAGCTGTGACGCGGATTTTGCAGCGCTTTCCTTTGCAGCGGAGATCTCGCAAGGAGACACGAGACCAGTTGAGCTGGTGTGAAGCGCCATTGAGGCAGGTCCTGCCGGAATTACCGTTGCAGGCGCTTCGCCAGTGGTCGTTTCCTCGGAGGTGGAGGACGAGATCAGAGCGCCACGTGAGCTTCGATTTGCACGAAGAGCAGGAGCGGAGCTGACGGTACGCGTTACCCGGAAGCCTGCTTGTTCCGTTGGCGCCGGCGACGGGGGGAAGGCAGCGGCGAAGAGGGCGGGTTCTCTTCTTTGCAGGCGCATCACAACCTCATCTGTCAGCTGGAAGCGAAGGAAGTTCGAGAAGGGCAAGATAAGGCGGTGGTGTTGTAGGAAATCCACAATATTAGGTGCACGACGCGCCATGGCGCTGAGTGGGCGAGGGGGGTGGCCTGAAGACGATCCAATTACGGATCCAGAAAGAGACGAATAGCTGGGTGTTGCTGCCTCTGGCACCGAGGCAGCACCATGGAGAGAAATATCAACACCAGGAGATTTGGGACCGGTGCCCTTGTCGCGCATCGCTGCGCTGTCGCTGTTCATCGACGCCCCCAAGCTCTCAATTTCCACACCACCTGCAAGAGGCAACGTCGAGTTTGGCGCCGTCTTGCAATCGGCGTCCGTCTCGCACCCTTCATTCCGGAGGCCATTTCCGCTTTCGCTCGGTGGATGCTGCACAGTATCGGGATTCGACGCACGACCCGCGCTCTCAAACGGTACACTGACACTGTGCGTTGTGGACTGCTGCTCCGCCAAATTTGCCTTCATGCCACGAACCCAGTCTATGAGCACCTCCCGCACCAGGAGCAGTTGTCGGTCGAGGCGGTTCCGCACGAAACTCGCGACGAGGATCGCATTTTTTCGATTTCGAATGACGGAGTCGATCGAGTTCTCGACAATAACCACACGATCCATACTGCGACCCAATCGGCTCAGCTCTTTCGTGTAGGATAAGTCGCGAAACCACCGGGGGTCACGATAAATAGTTTCGTCGAAAATTTTGCTTTGGGGGTCGATCTGGCGCACTGCGCGTCGGGCCAAACTCTCCTCGCTCGCCGTCCACAGCACCAGCTCCAGTCGAAGAGGGTTTACATCCTTCGCCGTCGCAGGGCGAGCCTCACCAGTGCTGCAGCCGCCAACAGAAGAGGTGGAACATGAAACACCGGAGGAATTAGCCCCTGGCGTTGTCACATTGCCGGTGGGAAGAGTGCTGCTGGGGTGGTGGCCATAAGCCGCTTGCCGCTGTGCAACCCGCGAGCGGTAAAGCGGCACCATGCCCATTCGATACATCGCCTCGTCGTAGAGACGAGTGGAGACGCTCTGGTGGCGGTTGCTAGTGTCAATGAACTTGTATCGAGGTGACGGGCACATACCGCGTAGCGTGTTGAGCAACAGCTCTGCACCAGGGCGGAGAATTGTCCCTGACGCGCTCCGGTTGTTGCAAAGCGTTTCATCGAGGTCAAAGACAACAGTAATGGTTTTTGCAGCCTCCTGTGCTGAGAAGAGCGCGGGCAGCAGATCCTCTGATGGCGCCGAAGACGCCTTCACGGGAGAAGGTACGCCACGACCACACAATGATCCACTGACTATCTCACCTCGCCGGAGAGCGGTGCACGAAGTCAAATCAGATCGACTGCCAGACATTGCGTTGGAGGAAGAGGATCGCCGTCGGGCGTCTCGGACAGAGCTGCGAGGCTCGCCCGCAGCTGCGGGAGTGCGAACACCTCGCGCCGCAGCGGATAGGGGTTGTATTGTGCCACTCAATGCACCGCAAGAGAGGACCCGCGTGAATTTGGCACCGGTACCACCCTCGCTGACAACACGTCCACGAGACGTCGACCTTATCATGCCAGCAACACTGCCCACAGAGCCGGCCTCTAGACTGCTCGTTCGCTGCAGGCTCCGGTTCACCGGCCGGCTTGCCTCCCGTGCCTTTGCGCTTGGTGGTAAATCAGCGGTCTTCCCCGGCCCGCGCTGGGGCAAGCCCGATCCATTAGACCCGCCCCCCTCCGTGCCCGTGGCAGAAACTCTTCCGGGACCTCCTAAGGGTGGCCTCCCCTCAGGTCCGACGCGGCTGCCTCGTGCGACAGACGCTCTCGAGGACGTGGATGGCGAGGTAGCCCCAGACGGTAGCTCTTTTTTCGAAGATCGTGAATCGATCGCCGACTCTTCCTCGCCTTCTGCGTCGTGCGTGATGTCGGTGACACGATGCACTAACTCATCCCTGACCGTATCCTTTGGATCTTCCCCCTCTCCCGGCGCCCCTGGCACGTTAATCAAATCTACATCATGTGTGAGAGATGTCTTGCTAACGATACGCAGCAGTTCCACATCGAGTTCCTGCTGCTTCTCAAGGCGAGAGCTGGGGTCTTGCGTGATGAGCACAAGCCCAGTTCTGGCGGTCGCGCGAGGGGATTCACGCAAGAAGCCCTCGGTGTCCTCCTCAGCCCCCAGCCCCTTGCGAGTGAGACTGTGCGCCTTGGTTGAGACCGTCAGGACGCTAAAGGCATCGTCCTCTGGTCCAGTAATGGTTCCTTTACTGTTCGTCATGTGATGTCCCTCAAACGCATCAACGGACCCACGACTATTGCGTGATCCCTCGTGAAAGTCAGACTCCTCCCGCTGCTCGTCCTCCTCCTCCCCCCCTTGCGGCCGCACCATCTCGACGTCCTCGACAAGCTCGTCCGTGCCGATATGCGGCGGAGCACACAAAACGTCTGTTTGCATCGGTGATAAGCCGTCAGACGCAGTCGATAAGATAGAGCCCACGAGAACGGGCGGCTCTAGGTGTTGCATAGGTGCCTGCTGCGCCGGTGTGCTTCCTCCGACGGCGAACTCCTCCTCCATGTCGCTCGCCATGTACTCTCTCGAAGCTGCAAGAGGCTCTTCGGCGTCGACTGAAGTCAGTGGGGTGGAAGCTGCAGACGCACTTCGGTTATCTTGCGACACGATCACAGCGCCCGTAGCAGCCTGAGAAGCACCAAGATGAGTTACCCTCACCGCCAGCGGCTCCTCGTCGGAAAAGGTAGAGGAGGGCCTCATCGTGTCAGCAGAAGAAGACCTTGCCGCCGAAGATGGATGCGCCACGCCTTCATCCCTTTCCGCCGTAGGTGGTGAGTCCATGCTGAGCTGTGTCAGCGAGGCACCAGGAAGGAGGCACATCGCCCCGGCGTCGACGCCAGCTGTGGACAACTGCTCTGTGAGCTGTGATGCAGCCGTCACAGATAGACGGTGATCTTCCGGCTCGCTCGGAGTGATCGACCGCGGTGGTGTCTGCAGTGCAGGGGAAAGGGGCATGGGCTGGGAGGGACTGCGCACCCCCGTCGACTGTTTATCCGGATGCTGTGATTGGAAAAACGGGTCAGTCGGCACCAGCGACTCCTTCGACTCCTGAGCACCGCCTGCCGCTGTGACTAGCTGTTCGCTCGGTGAGCACGACGGGGCTTGAGGAAGAGCAAGAGGGCGTACAGCTAACACCGGTACGCCCTCCGCTCCCACTGGGAGGCTGGCGACGCTCGACGCTCGTATAACCGAGCGCCGGCGCCTAAGGCCGCTAATGCTCGGAGCAGGATCTGTGACACAGGAAACTACACTCGACGGTGAGTTGACACCAAGGACTGAACGAAGCGAAACAGTCGTCTCCATGGGCACCACAGGGGCTGTGATGGCTTCACTATTGCTCCCACAGGGATTTTCCCTGACTGCAACTATATTTTCCTTTGAAGAAGCACCGCTCGGCGGGCGAACGCTACCACAGACTCTCACGCCGCTGTGGTGAGTGTCATGCCCATTTTTCACTATTTTGCCCGCCGTCCTGGAGAGCACACTCTCAGCTGATGAGGGTGCCAACTCCGCTTCAGCGCTGTGGCTGGGGGGTATGATGCTTGTGGCGGGGACCAAACATGGTGATGGGAGTGGATCAAGAGCAAGCAGCTCGGGTGGTACTGATGCAATGCCAGCTTGGTCGCTCCGCGTTGACTGGCTAGACTGTGCTGCGGCACGTGACGCTGGCGTGAAGGAGCGTTGAGGTCGCATCTGTTGCGTGGAGCGGCGCGAAGAAAAGACTGCAGACGCCCTGACAATCCGCCGCGCACCATCAGAAGAGGTTGCTGAACGGAGGAAGGAGGTCATCGATCTCCCGCGACCATCCACCACCCCGGACGCTTCCCTTGAGGTCCGCAGACAAGAACTACTATTCGCTGACGTAGCTCCCACACTGGGCGAGGATGAAAGACCAGTCAATGCTTTACTGAGAGTTGCCCTTCTGGCTGAGTGTTCGGCTGTATTGCCCACCGCTATTTTCGCGTCTTTCTGCTTGGGAGTATCGTGGGCGTATTTATGTTCTCTTACGCTATGTGATGACGATACACTAATGCTCGTTGAATTGTGGCATGACAACTCAAGCATGGGAGAGTCGTAGGGAAGGACGGTAGACGACTGACGCCTGCTGGTGACCGAAAGTCGCTGTGGTCGGTTGGAGCTGAGCATGCTCGCACCGTCACCGCCCTCGTTATTTCGGTAGGAGCTGAGAGGCATTGCAGATCCCCTCCTCTATATCCCCCACCACCAACACCCTGTTCAGTTACAGCACCCTCTTTGCTTCTGTGGGAGAAGGCGCTGCCTGCACGCCTCGCACTCTCTTGCACACACACACACACACACACACACACACACACACACACACACACACACACACACACAGTCCTCCCCGCCCAGGGTAAACTGTAGCCAAAGAAATGAAGAGAGTCGGGGAGAAGTAGAAGGGGGAAGTGGTCGATAGACAAACAAAGGCGGGAAAGATCAGGTAGCGGTGTGCAAGACAGACAACAACAACAACAATAAATAAATAAAACGGAGCAAAGGCCACAGAAAAAAACGAAAAGAGAACCGTGGAGTGCAAAAGGGGCACCACTCCCTATGCCAAAGATGGAGGTGAGGACAGGGAGAAGGGGGTAAAGAGAAAAATGCCTCAATGATAAATCAACCACGAGAGAAGACGAGACGGCGCGAGACAAAAGGGCGACGAAGATGGAAAAAAAAAATGAAACGAGAGTTTAGTGTCAAAACCTAAAAGGTACTTGAGGACTACAACGGGAAGCAACTCGACAACGCAGCGAAAAAAAAAATGGAAAAAAACAAAAGACAACTGAGAGAAAGTGCTTCGTTGCACAAACGCTGCTTCAAACGCAGTGAGGTGGATGCAACAAAAGGGGGTGCGAAAGGAGAGGGGGAAGTGGGCGTAACGTACGGAGAAAAAAAGAAACGAAGGGCGACGCAGATACCAGAAGTAGTTCACGGGAGCGAAGGCACCTACCTACTCACCCGCACACACGCACGCACCACACACACTAATATATATATATATATATATATATATGACAGAAAATACTTGAAGAAAAAAAGGTAACGATGTGTGTGCGCTAATGCGTACCGAGGGGGGGGTGCCTGTGCGCCAACAAGTCGCTTCCCTTGACGAAGTTCTCACTTAAGAAAGTAAGAAAGTGACTTGTACGGCACGACGTCAAATCTTCTTTCTACAGGAGCACCTAATACAAACACTGGTTACGCAGGGGAGCCGCTGATGTCTACTTGCTGCTGCTGCTGCCCCTGTGTGTGTGTGTGTGTGTGTGCCAAAAGCAGAAGAAGAGGAGAGAGAGGGGTCCGAACATCAACAGATGAGCCACTGTACCTCTCGAACAACGAGATCAAACATACAAAGCGAGCGAAGTGTGCACTAAGTGTCCAACCGACGCGCTTGCACAAGCCGGGGGCGTTTTTTTTTTTTTGTAAAAAGAGTTTTCCAGCGAGTTTGCAGACGTGTTGGAGAGCTGGAACCTTTAATGCCTTGATATCCTAGGGTACGCGATCGAAAAGAGGAGGCAGACGCACCGAGCAAGTATTCGATTGGGAGCACAATTGCCTACACACAAAAAAAAAAAAAAAAACTCTGCGCGGATGAGAAGGGCGAGGGTAAAAGCAATGAAGAGATCACAAAAAAAAAAAAGAAAAGCACATGCTTGAACCTCAACACGAAAAAGGTGCAGACTCGGTGCACACGTGGCGGAAGGTACGGCGAAAGTCGAGAAGGGGGAAGAAAAAAAAAGTTAAACTACAGCGACATTTACACAGATAAAGAGAGTAGAGGGAAAGGAAGGGGGGAAAGGGGGGAGAGTGAGTAGATGGTATAGAGAAAAATACAGCACCAATAGAAGCAACGCCGGGCTATCAACAAAAACCGACGGCAAAAACAAACGAGCGAAAAAAAAAAATGATCAGACAACGCGAGTGACAGAGCAAGAGTACTATATGTTCATATAGACATTGTATGTATACATATATATATATATATATATATATATATATATATATATGGTGGTAAGAGGGAGTTGGAGAGAGATGTAAGGAAGCAGTGCCGGCGCCCACACTGATTCGGTACAGACACACTCGCAACAGAGAAGAAAAATGAAGGAAGGAGCACCCAGATACTTGGCGTTCGCCTATTAGTGCGAAATCTCTCGAAATGTAGTGTACAAATATGTGTGTGGTTTCGTTGCCAAAGGGCGGGAACAGGCGACTAAAGATCTTCAGTCGATACTTTACGTCTGCGTGTTTTTTTCTTTTTTTGCAAGGGGCGACCCGGTCTCGTGTACGAGAGCAGTAGAAAAAACAAAAACAATACGAATGCGGTGTCCGCCCTTTAAAATCGCTCAGATAAGACACTCCTCTGTTTTGTTTTTCCAACGTCGAGGCCGCTCTTCAGTAATGGTGAAGTCGCTCGCCGCGTGAGTGACCCTGGATGATGTGTGCTACACATATATGCACAATGGACGTTGTGCCATCGATTTTTTTGTTGTTGTTTTGAGGGTCGCACAATGGAGTTTGACCGAGGAGTAGAGTTGACCATACACGGTGAACATGCACACACAGGAGGGACAAAATGGCACGTTTGAGGGATACAACAGTGAGTGGAGTGTGTATAAAAGGAGAGAAGGATAGGGAATGTAAAGAGGAGAGAAATGAGCTGGATCGATGAGGGGTCTTCGATTTCGGTTCTCTTTTGAGCCGGGAAGGAGGGAAGCCAGGGAAAAACGATCGACGATTGCAGGAGAGATAAAATGACACGGCGCGCTGTTGAGTTCACAGCCATCTTTTTGCCCAGCTTATGCTACACACATACACACAACACCGTGGCCACTTTGTACCGGAAGATATTCACCGGGTATCCTTTCTCTTTTCATGGCCGACGGGTGCTTCCCTTTGATAGTGGTGGACCTCCTCGCACGAACAGAGATCCTGTTTGCTGTTATTGCTTTGGCTTAATTTTGATGGGAATGAAGATGATTCCACTGGGTGGGTGCGTGTCACTTCGAACCCCTCGCTGCTGCTCAATTACACTGATTACAAATATTTTCTCCCACGGTGGTGCATGTCTTTTTCTTTTTTTTTTTAAGCAATTGGTGAGAGGAAGGGAGAGCGCACGCGCAGCAAATGAAATGTGGGAGATGCCTGCGCACTTTTGACGGTGAGAGCAACCCGACCGGTGACACTTCTCATTTAGAGAAAAATGCCCAATTTCAAAGAGAAAATGAGACACGCCTCCCTACATCTGCCTCGCGCTTGCGTGATGGCTTTCGATCGCGCGACCGCTGACACCTCTTCCCTGTCCCCCGCCTCTCCTATCTCGCGCCCTCCACCCCCTTCCGCCTTGTTTACATGGACTGAAAGAATTGCCACGAAATGCACACTATCATAGATAAGCGTCCAACAGATAAAAACATGTCCCACGCTCAGCCCACACATGTGTGTGAACCCTGAAGCCGCAGCTGAACAACACATTTCCCTCCCTCCTCTCGAGTCTAAAGAAAGCGCGCACATGTTCACGACGCCGCACCCCTCCCCTCCGTGATCAACTACATCGCCCCATAACAACCATGAAGCAACGCGAGCACTGAAGCGGCGAGAATGGAATGGGCCGGGGGAGGGGGGGAAGTATGGGTAGTAGCTGATCTACGAAGGGAATGGGTATGGTGAAAACGGAGACGAGGGGGGGGGGTGTCACCGCCTGTAACAATTGCGTACCTGAACGATGCCCTCCCCCTCTTACTCACCACCTCCGTCCCTCTCTAAGCGCATGCCCAAGTAGCAAATGTATATGTAAGCGTAGCAAGAATAAACTAAGTCAGCCAACAAACGAGTTCAAACAAAGAACAGTCATTATGATTTCCAAGGAGGTACCTTATATATATATATATATATATACAGTGAGTGTCATCCAACACAAACGACATACCAATATCGGATTCGGATAGCACCCATATTGAACGCTGAAAAAATGAGAGAAGAAATAGAACTAAATAGATATATAATACGAACAATCATCATCCAATGGCACTTCGACGTAAAACCGGAGACAACAAAGACCTTGAGGCGTTAGAGGCAAGAAGGACGAACAGGAAATGTACCACAGGGGAAAGCTCGAAATATCAAGACGGCAACAAAAAAAAAAAGGAGACAGATATACACACCAAAATCAATGAAAAACAGAACTTAGCTCAAGAGAGGTAGGCGGAGGGGGTCAAGGCGGGTCCGGGTGACATGAACACGTCGTCACAGCCGCAGCACAACAAGAATAAACGAGCCACATCAGATGCATGATAGCTAGGGGAGGGGGGAAGGACTCCTCCTACACAGCCCATCTGCCAGTAAGTACACCCCCGCCCCCCCCGGCCCTACAAAGACGGCGGTGAGTGTGTCAATGGGGGAGGGCATCGGTGGAAGAACGTATCCTCCTCCTCCCCCTCTTCGTCTTCCCCCTCGTCGTACCACTCCCCTTCTTCGCCGTCTTCGTCGCAGTAGTGAAAATAGTCATCGTCGTCGTCGTCGTCGTAGCGGCTGAACTCGCATTCCTCGTCCTCGTCGTACGTGGTGTAGTCGCCATCTGTGGTTTGGGCACCGGCGCTGATATTCGTGTACGGCTGCGACCTGGCTGAAGAGTTTAGATTGGCGTGTGCTAGTCCACTACAGGACATCGCATCCGACGTTGCAGGGCCGCTGTAGTGATGCAGAACTGAGCTAGGAGTGATCCGGGAAGGAGAACCGGGAAGACGACGAGACATGAGCGGTGCGGTGGGCCAAACGCTGCGGTGGCAGTGGCGGTGGCAACTAGAATACGACGTGGTGGGCAGCTGCATTTGCCGACTCACAGGAGCACCGTACGCACAATCGCTGTTGCGAGGCCAATGCACGACCCGAGAAGGTGGGCTGTGTTGCTGCTGTGGTGGTGGTGGTGGTGGTGAAGGTGGGGGTGGGGGTGGTGGTGGGGGTGGTCGATTGGACTCATCGGCATTAGCTGACGGCGCCAGGACATTCAGCTGTCCGCGCACGAGGGACGCAGTAACGCCGAGAACGTCACATACATGCTGCACCATTCCCAGTGGGCCCCAGCGTAGCTTTGAACGGGGGCCTTCAGCCGTAATGACACGGCTTCTTGTCTTAGTAGCAGTCGGCGCTGGAGCCAGGATGGGTGTATTTGAGCTGTCCACCCTCGCTACCTGCTCGTGGGACAACCGCCCCGAAACCTTGTCACAGCCCTTCACCGCACTGTACAAGCTGACATCAGTGGTAGCAGTCACACCACCAGCGTGACGCTGCAACCCGTGCGCGCGCACGCCGTGCGACTTGAAGAAGCGCAGTGGTGATGGACGCTCGACTGACGGCGGCCGCAGCGGACTCGACGGACTAGCTGCAAGACCACAGAGCTGACGCAGCGAAATCGGGCTTGGAGGCTCGTCAGCACCGTGCACAACGCTGACCAAACGTGTCTTGGAAACCGTCTGGGAAAGCGGTGACGCGCCGTGTATCGGCAGCGGTGGAAGAAAGGCCCCAGTGCCAATGGAGGACGAGGAGGGCCCGCAGCCTGGCAGACTCGTCGCGCTCACGGCGCTCGAAGTACCGTCTAGCAAACTGTTCGGAAGAACCCGCGAGCTGGAAGAGCTGTGTGGCTGAAAGTTGGAGAACCCACTGAAGGGAGAATAGAAGGACAGCCCATTATTCGACGTGCCCGCACCGGTGAAGCTTCGGAAAATCGCAACATTGCTGACGGGTCCGTGCGCAGTCAGTGGGGAGCAGCTTTCCATACGCATATGCAAGAAGCTGCACGCAGCAGCCACTGAGGATGGGGAGGTGCCGAATGTCTCCTCACCGTCTTGCACCCCAGTGGATAAACCTGCCGTACAGCTCTCCTCGAGCGCTGCGCTTGTCTTGGTGCGCCCCCAGTGCTCTGCAGATGCGAAGCCGTTCGTGGAAACTGGTTTTGATGCGCTGGTGAGTTGAGCTGTTGCCGCGCTCGCGCTGGCTCCCAGCACGTACGTGTTGAGTGGTGTCATCAGGTCATGACGCAGCGCAACCATCTCCATCCACGTTAGCCACTGCTCCACCTCGGACTCCTTCAGAAGAAGATCGAAGTCGAGGAGATACAGAAAGTCAAGCTCCAGTCTTGTCAACTCGCACAGCGGAATACCGGAAGATCGTGCAAAGCGGGCGTTCAAACGGGTGGAGCTGTGTTCATCATACATCTTGGCCGCGACGAGAATCGCTGTGGTGGTAAGACGATACCAGTTGGCACGTGTGACACTCAGATACTCGGAGGCGCACAATACAGTGACGCGCGCAAGGTAAGCCAAACCCGCTATGAAAACCATCGGTGCCATCTTGCCATGATGACGGCTGAGAGCAGCTAGCAAAGCCGGCACAGCCTCCTCTAACGCTACATTTTTTTCCGGTTCCATCTGGCAAACCTGCTGAGTAGAAGTCAAGATAGCTGTGTGCGAATGCAGCGACGGCGGTGCAAGTGATGAGGAGATGCGGGAAGGATCTGCTCCAATATCGCTGCTGTTTTCCCTGCAGTGTACCCAATGGCTACTGTGCAGTGAATTTGAGGGGAACCGCCGATGCACAGGAAGGCTGCAGCCGGCCGTCACGCTGGAAGCCACGCGGCCTGGCAAAGACGGTACGGTGCTACGCGGCGAATCAAAAGAGTGTGTGCTTGTGGCAAGATCACAATTATTCTCACCGCAGATGAGCTGCCGCTGACTGTCCCGCCACGCCGCGGGTGCGTTGGCGACGCGGCGCTCGCACTCCACCACCAGCTCCTCAAGCGCCACCCCATAAAAGGTTGCGAAACGGTCCATCGAAAATGTTTCTGCGGCAACCGACGCGTTGACCTGCTCTGTAGTTCGCTGCGCCGTCTCTCTCCCGGTGGAGGTTGGTATGCCCAGCGAGCTGCCCGCGCGGGATGAAGGCAGACTATATAGCTGCCGCACCCCCATGGGATCATTCCCACAGGAAACGTGACACACACCACCACTAGGCGAAGATAGGTCGCTTCGAGAGCACACTGAGCGAAGCGAAATCCCGCCCGTCGAGTTTTGGAGGCCGATAGCCTGCATGGCCCTGGTGACGAAGCACCTCTGACCATCCGAGTGTTCAAGTGCGCACTGCGCTCGTCTACCCAGCCCCTTCACCGGAGTACGCAGGAGTGGAGGGGGCATCGTGGGTAGAGTGAAAGCAGCTGGGACGGCATGCGATGCATCCGCGTCTGCGCTCAGAGAATTGGAAGTGGGAGACTGCTGCACCGACACGACATTGCACACTGCAGACGGCTCGGTCGACGGGAGTAGAGACAACTCACATGCGGGGGTGCTAGCACAGCGCGAATGGAGCACCGAAACTCCTCCGCACCCACTTCCCATGGTGCCTGACTCATCGGTGCTGTCCGTGTTATATTTTCCTATTTTTGTTGTATCCACGACAGCAGCGACCCTAGAATCCTTCCAGTCGGCTTTGTCACCAGGCGCACCTGTAGACCTCATCACGTCCTGTCGCTGATATCTGTGACTAGGTAAGGGCCACACGGGGTGTGCATTAGTTGGTGACGCTTCATCAGAACACCGCCCCCCCTGGCGCGAGCCAATCAACGGCGCGCATTGCTCGGAGGAACTTCTTTCGGCATCATAGCTACGCAGTGTCATTTGAAAAGACATCGTCGCTGCGCGACGGGAAAACGAAGCGAGAAAATAAATATTATCTGTACGACCCTCTCCCTTTTCTCTGTGTATATGCGTGCGTGTACGCACAGACGCAAGCACACAAACGGCAGAGCAAAGCAGTGGTGCTGAGCACCGCCCAAGTGCAGTGGGATGGAGGGAAAGAACGGAATTTTATATTCTAGATACCGACACTGAGGTGTAGCTGCAAACGCCCATGCAAATAGAAAAAAAAGATATATGTAAAGATTTTTTGTTAGTGGAAGGGGTAAACAAGAGAACCGGGGAGCTCAGTGTACCAGCACACACACACACGTCTTGGAGGTACGGGAGCGGCCTTCCCTCCCTCTTCTTTTGCAGACGAAGAAAATGAAGGGGGGACGAAGCAGAGATCGCCTAGCAGCAGCGCCAGGAATGGGGTCAAGGAAAAGGATGCACCACAGTGACTATTCTGTGTCAGAGAACAAGTACAGCTGCAATAGCCACAGAAGTAGAGGAGAGGAGAGAACAAGAAAAAAAAGACGACGACGACACGAATGAAAAAGACGGCGACCTCTTGACAAACTGCAGATCAAATGTAACAAAAAAGGGGGGACAAGGGCTTGTTATGAGGGAGGAGGGGGGAAAGGGGAGTAGAGAGAGAGAGAGAGAGAGAGAGGAATGGAAATGGAGGAGAGGACGGGCGTGCGAGCAACAAAAGGGAAAGATGAGATACCAAACAAAACAAAAAATTACACTGTGCAGTCAAAAAAAAAAAAACTCGAAATAACACAAAAATGTAATGGTGATATCACAAACCCACTCAGGGACATACACTCGAGCAAACAGCAAAAGAAAAGCGCAAGAAAAAAAAAAGATGGACAGAGTGAAGATCTGGACAAAAACAATTTAGGAAAAAGAGAGAGTCGTAGAAAATCCTGAAATCCAGATCAGGAAAAAAAAAACCACGACGACAGAAGAAAGAGAGGAAGTCAAAAAAAAAAAACTCTACGGCGTAAATACATAGCAGATTGGTGATTCGTATACAACACCACACACGCGAAAGGACGATGATCCAGAGAAAGAGCGCAAATGGTGAGAAACGGAAACGAAGGGCCCCACCTGAACAGGAAGGCACGTAAAACGGCAGTACACGCCACGAGTCGAGGAGGGGGGCGAAAGAAGAAAAAAAGGTAGACAAGGACAAAAAAATAAAACACAAACTCACTATAATCCCAATATATACATACGTATAGCCACGGACACTTATATATATATATATATATATATACACACGATTATGGGTATAGGGTGTATGTAAATGATAGCGCCTTGGCTCCTCCCTTCTTTTTTTCCTCCTCAGAACTTTATGCGTGAAGACGTTAGCGTACCGGCTGTTCTGCTTGTGTGGTAGGATAAGGGGCAACGAGGGGATGGTGTCGATGTATGAGGGTCACTCAACCGACAGGTAAAGCCTCCAACGAAGGCAGTCGTCGTTGCCAATCAAATTTGTTTCTCTCTTCCTCTGCTCTTGCTCCTCTCAGGGATAGGGAAGAAGAAGAGGTCAGGAAGAAAAAGGGAAAAAAGAAGAAGCGAATATTTGCGAAACCCTGAGTCTTGATCGTGGATAGTGACGGATGTGTTCGTTGGGTTGGGTGGGGTGGGAACGACAATTGGGTACAAAAAAAAAAAAAGATCGTGAGTTGACAAAACAGAAAAAAAAAAGCACCGAGGAGGTGAGGATTTACAACGAAGTGTGTAATGAAGAGGGGAACGCTCAGATCACCAAGTGAAGCGCTGTTCCGGGAAAAAAAGGTAAAGGGACAGTAACACACCAAGATACACAAAAATTAATACGCGGGGAAAAAGAGCCAGAAATATACGTATGTATGTATATATATATATATATATATATACACACGAATTTTAAAGAAAGCCAGTGAAAAAAAGAAAAGGAGAAGAGAGATACGGCAAGAAGTGACACCAGGTAGAGCTTCACGATACCTATATATCTGCAGGCTCACGCACACACGGACACACAGACACACCCACAAAGACAACAAAACCAGTGAGAAAACAAACAGGTGGAGGAGGGAGAGAAGAGATATGCGAGTGGAAAACAAAAAGAGCCCAAGAGAGAAATAATAGTAATAATAATAATAAGCTGAGGATAGTGCAAGTGAAAGAAAAATCGAGAGGCAGCGGCAGCAACCGCAAGTGAAAGTTTTACAGGGAAAACCTTCAGAGAGGAGAATCAAGCACGAGTAAGAAAGGGATGGGAGCTCTGAGGATACGATGCAGTGCCGAGGAACCTCCCTCCACAAAACCTAACTCGACTTGCTGACTCACGCCCTTTCTCCTTGCGCGAGTACCCTCCCACTTTTCACTATTCTTCGCGGTCAAATTACGTTGGCGTTATTTTTTGTTGTTGTTGCTTTCCTTTGTGGTTTTGTTTTTTTTTGATGTATGTGTGTGTGTGTGTGTGTGTGTGTGTGTGTGTGTGTGTGTGTGTGTGGGCGTATAGTCTTTTCGTTAGATTTCTTCTTTTCTCAGTCGCTCTATCTCACATATATGTCTGCACCCCAAATCCTCCTTTCACCACGACCTTTCTTTCTTTTACACCTTCTTCGCTCCCCCTTTTTTCTTCTCTCGTCTGAAAAGAAAAATGAAGGGCAGGGAAAGGAGCGAGAGGGGGGTGGGCGACTAGAGGTGAGACGCTATGCAAGTGTGTTCGAGTGTAGTGGGGGTGATGTGATGAGAGGGAGGCAAAAAGAAAAGGAGGAATAGGGATGACGCTAACGAGAAGGATGGTGTGTGTGTGTGTGTGTGTGTGTGTGCGTGAACACAGAAAAAGTTCCCTATGACACGCATACGCAAAGCAGCAATTGCCGCCGCCGGTGACACGCCAGGGAGGAGAATAGATGCCAGAAAAAACGACAAATGGGAAGAGCGGCGGTAGGAAGGGGGAGAAGACAAAACCGAGTCGCTGGTATTTTGAGGCCAACTCAATCCCAAGCTACGCCCCTACCCCCGCCCCTCTCCTCCCGCAACCCTCTGTAGATAATCGCCGATAACTTGGCATTGATGAATGAATTTGAAAAACAGTCCTGTGCGGTCAAGTCATGCCCGAATGCGCCGACTCGTTACATTGTGGCATATGAAACTCATATTCGCTCATTGATAAAATTTGAAATATTGGCCATGCGGAAGTGGTGGACCGATGAGTGGTACCTGCCAACAACAGAACATCTCCCTCCCCTCCGCCCAGCAAGCACCGCCACACGGATACCGAGCAGCGGGAGTGAAGAAAGTGAACAACACATAGGTGGTATGGAACTTTAAAAGGGGGAGGGGAGGGAAACAGAAGAAAGCAGCCAATGTATGTATGGGTATATGTTAGTATGTGTCTTCCTCACTCGGCATCCTCGTATTTGACCGCCTCATCCCTGCAGCGCCGTACTGATACTGGAAAGGTTCACCCACAGCACAAAGACCACGGCAACAGCACCACACCAGTAGGAAAAACTCTCCCGGCAATCATGACCTCTAGATGCCGCTCCTCTCTCTTTCTCTTCTGCAGACTTGAGTTTTGTGGGTCTCATCCTTAGCATGCGCTTCTCACCAGCTACGCATCCGGGAGCAAGACGACGACAACGTCAACGAGGTGCTTCGCATCGAAAATCGGCGATGGAGTTGAGGGGAGAGTGGAGGTCAAAGGAAGACGAAGTCCAGCGATTTGTCTCTCCGCAGCGAGCACATGACTGTGAGGGGTGGGTAGCAGTGTGCTCAACTCGCGGTGCCAGTATCACGCAGCTCGCAGGAAAACCTTCACCCGGGGTACATGGACTATCGTAGAGTTGAGGAAGTCAACGTATTCGATAACGACGGTCGCTCACCGCCTGCTTGAATCGATCGTATCCGCCATCGAGGCAACCGATAACCCAGTGTCGTGTGAGCAAAGTTAGCGTCGCAACAAACGTATGGAAGAAGAAGGTGACCATCACACCAGCGGATGAGCATACTAAGCTCGTGTAGCCATCGGAAGATGGGGGACTCATGTTGCTGTAGTCGCCTGAACGCGCAAAAAAAAAAAATTTCCGTTCCGGGTGTATGAGCCTCAATGCAGCGGCAGTCACACATAATAGATCCGTTTCCTGTACTCTGTAAGTGAGGGTACCGATCATCACATGGAGAAAACCCCTTCCAGTCCTCTCCCCCGGTGCGCCCTCCTCCCCCCCCCCGCACGCACACGCACAAATAGTGATGGGGTGGACCTATGGACTTCGTTCACCTCCCGGGGTACAGAACTCAGTATAGCGTATAATAATTGTGTAGACCCTCATGAGTGCTTCGAAATAGGGGGACTTGAGGCTTATCCTTTTCCCACTTTTCTTCCACAAAAAAAAAAATTCAAAACAATCTGCTCCCGGAAGGCAAGGGAGAAGAAATAGGGGAAAAGAAGGAAAGGCTTATCACGCACCGTGACGTGCACCCCCAGCATTTTTCATTTCTGCTCATGTTTCCCCTCCCGCTGCTTTTGGGCGGTGTCAATGTAAAAATGCAGTCCAAGGCGCAGAGGAGGGAAAACAAGTAGTCAAGTAAAAAAATATATATATGAGTGAGCACACATGAGCTCGGCCTGTCAGTTTCACTGTTGATTGCAAATGCAGAAGCAAAAGCATATGCTTGAGGCATGGAGAAGTCATCAAGGATGGTGATGGGGAAAACAGGGGGAGGAAGGTAGGCGTGCACTCTATCATAACCCTTGTTACTACCTCGCACCCATTCGTTGGCGTTCCAAATATCTTTTATTGAACACAAGTCGAAGTCAGTGCTCTTCCCCACGCCTTCCCCCCCGCCCCATAAAAAAAAAAAATTGGGTCCTGCCAGCAAGCTAAGCGTTCAGTGCTCAGCAGTGGCAGACAGATGTTACAGAAATGCTCCCTGAGACATTCCCAGAAAGTCTCTACATCGCACGCTGCGCATACCCGTTTTGCAAAGAGCCGTACACCTTGGCCCCTTTTGCCTGCCATACGACAAAGGTATTTCTTTTTTTTATATTTTGAATGTTGTAGATGGTAGAGACACTGAGCTATACAGAAACGGACTAACGATAACCGCGGCGATCAAGCCCCCCGAATTTCACTTATGAATAAGTGATTGACCCTGTCATGTACAAGAAGTCCTTTAGGGTCGCCAGGAAGGGGCGCACTGTGGCCTTTTTTGCAGAGCTCAGTAGCGAACCAACCACAACGGATAATGAAGAGAGGAGAGGAGGGGGCAGCGCCCCATCGCTATTTAGTGTGCCAAGTATTCTCAGAAGGGGCTGAGAGAAAAGCGCAGCCCTTGATTAGGCACAGAGGGTCCTTGTCTGGGCTCTCCACAGCACTCTCATCCCCGCCCTATTGCCTGTCTGTTTGCTCTGCTTTAAATAACGGTGGAAACAGGGGGAGAGAGGTACGATTGTAAGAACCGGTGGGAGGACTAGAAAGGAAAAGAGAGGAAGAAAACATGAAGACACACAAACATACTGCAGCCACTCATCTCTTTGATCTAAATATATATATATATATATATATATATGTATACATATATTTACGCTCCTCAGAAGCAGAGACCGAGACGCACCACTTCCAGAAGGGGAAAGGCGCAGGCGCACATACGTGTTGTCATACAACTCCGCATCTCACAGCTGCTGAGCGAATCGAATTAATAATAAATTTATATAAAAGTCAACCAACACCCGAGTCGATCTGAATGTGTGTGTGTGTGTGTGTGTCTTCAATAACGTATAAGAGACACACACTGGCAGTTGGAGGAGTAGGGGGGAAAAAAAAGAAGAGAGCTCACTCCCTCATGCATATAAATGACGTCATTCGGTGGGAATGTCCTCTTACTCGTTCATCACCACACGCATCACAGAAAGTGATTATGCGCTTAAACAGGAAGGAGGAGACGCTATAAAAATCCAAGCGCGCACACACACGTCACCGTGAAAACCCAAATCCTCAGGGCAGTTAACGCGCAGAGAGTATGAGCAGAAGCAGCAAGCGGCAGCACGTAGACGGGCACTAAAGAAGCGCTGGAGCTCTTAGTATACCCCCCCCAGACGCCAAGCACCGTGAAACCCTCAGAAATGCTAGCAGCGTGTTCAACCAACGGTTGACTCACAAAAAAAAGGTGGTTTTGTCGTATGCCATGGATCATCACCGGCTTACGGCAAGGGGGAGTGGTGGGGAAAGGGGATAACGCGTCGAGCACTCCCTCTTCTTGCACTATAGCTACACCCCCTTCCTGAACTCTGAGAATGAATCCACATATGAACAGCTGCTACCGATGGAAGTGAGATGCTTCAGGGAATTGAGACACACACACACACACACATATATATATATATATTTATATCATTCGAACCGCTGTCGCCTTCAGGGTTTGGACATTCGTGTATGCGTCCCACCGGAAAGAGTATTTACCCCTCCCCGGCACTAGTTGACCACTTTGGAAGGTGCACGGGTCGAACACCCTGTCAAGGACTCGACTGTGTCTGAGTGACGTGTGAGCGAGGGAGACGTGGACCCTGCAGATACACGAATAATGCCTCCCGAGTTGGCGGATACAGCTGACTCGACTCTCTGCACGCGATCGAGTAGGCTGTTGTTGGTGCTCTCTAAAGCATCCATCCTTTGCTGCAGCTTATGCATGGACACGGACTGATCCTCCAAGATGCGCACCAGGCGGGTAAAAAGCGCATGCGTATCATTGCAAGCCGTTGGCTGGGGAATGTTTTCTGAAATCGAACGCTGGCAAGCTGACCGCACAGCAAACATGGATAAGTTTCCATTATTGTTGCCGTTCACTGCATACGCAGATCCGGGTTTTTTTGACATGTTGAGAGCGTTTTGAGCGAAATACTCGGCCATTTCCGGTGTGCTCACCCCCACTTCCCCCACCTTTATTGGTGCAACACCAGCGAGGCCCGACTGGTTTCGGTTTATAACGAGGCTTTCACCCAACATTGTATCTGCCACAGCTTCCGAATAATCAGCTCGGCTGCTGGAGACGGGTGTTCGCCGAATGGAGTGGCGCGGCGTTGACTGAAGCGAAGAGAAGGGCGTCGAAATCTGAGAAAGACTTGCTGGCACCATTTCCTCAATCGGCTCGCCGCGCATGGCCAGCACAGAGGGTGGTGTAGGAGTCGCCGCATTGCTTGGTCGTCGATGTTGCCGAATGCGCGACGGGGTGAGGCGGCTGTGTCGGTAGGTCTCCGATATTTCACCTCCGGTGTCGCCATCATCAGCGTCTTTCGCACTGACAGCGGCTAGCGCCAAGCCATCGGAGGAGGGAGATTCGGGTACGATATAGTTGGTTCGATGTGCGCGGGATAGTACCTTCGATCGTGTGGAAAAGTTGATGGAAGAGTCCACCGAGTGCAACGGCGGTGACAGGCTCCCGCCAGCACGCCCCTGCACAACAGGGTAATGAACTTCTTCACCATTGTGGGTGGCAACGCTGATAGTGCCGGCCGGTGTGAGGGCAAAAGAACTCCTTCGTTGCTGATCTCTGCATTCGAGGCTGGGGGAGACAACGTCTCCACGGAACCCTGTCACGGTAGACCCTGGGGTCCCCAGCGCTGAAAATACACCTGTCATCGATTGTTGGCCTGGAGAAGTGCCCTTGGAGGTGAGCATTGGGTGGCCTGCGTTATACGATGCCCTGACCGGGAAGTCCTCGATGGAATCTGTGAAGATCGGACCACACCCCTCAAAAGCGTAGCTGGAATATGTATGAATAACCACTCCGAACCCTTGCACTTGACAAAACTCCCTTTACTAGAAGAAAAAAAATCCGCTAAGCGTAGATATTGGTGCTGCCAGGAAAAATAAAACGATTGCTGCTGTATGTATGTATGTATGTACGTGTGTGTATGCGTGAATATGCACCGGGTATACTCTCTGTATATATCTCACAGCTCAGTACATAGACCAGTGTACACGCACCCACACACACGTACACACGCACGCACAGATTAAGACACAATTTGAGCTATCAAAGAATGTACCTCCCACGAAGTGAGGAGAACGCGTTACAGCGTGTCTAGCGCCGTCAACGTATGACTGCACGAGTTCACTTGCCTCGTTCACACTTTTTTTTTCCAGTTTGGCTTGGCACAAAATAGGCGTGAGGTGAAAGCAACGGGAGAAGGAGTAGTGAATAAATTTTGAAGTGTGAGACTTCAACGAGTCTCACAGATGAGCGGGTGAGCGAGGGATAGGGGGAGCAAAAGAAAAGAATTAAGGAGGTCCGCCATTGTGCATAATATATATATATATATATATATATATTCATTCCCCCATATGGTAAATATGGAGAAGAGAGGAACGACGGTCAGAGTCCGTTTGACGACGCTGCGGGATGATTCAGCTCTCGGCGAAGAGGGACGTATCCCGCCGAGGCTGCGATGTAATAAATCTCGTAAAACCGCAACAGGATAGACCAGGCAGATGAGAACCAAGTACACAGCGACACAGGGCATGCACTAAGAAGCAGTAGGCGTAGAGGAAGTTGAGGATATTGTCGATGAGCAGCAGAGCGAATATCAAGGGATATGTGGAAGATAAGAACGAAGAGGAAAGAAAATGAAAGCGCATCGACGAAGGCATCATGAACTCTTGTTGAAAACAAAAGAGGTGATGCAAAGACCTGTATGCTTTCAGATTTTTTTTAAACCTCCTCTTGCTTGTTGAACTCGCAGCAACCATCAAAATACAAACACGCCAAAAAAAAAAAAAAGACGGAGGGACTCATCATGTATGATGCAAAGGGAAGCTTCAGGAGCACGAGCAGCGGTATCAGCTGAGCTCGCTGCTTTTCGACTTACTACCATGAAATCCTGCCCCACCCCCTCACTCCGTGACCTCCCCGTCTATGAGTGGATGTCATCAAGGGGTGACGGCCTTTAGTGCATTCCTTATGTAATCAAAAGTTCTGGGTACCTGCTCTTCCTAGGGGTGTTGCTAGGATGTGCTGGCGCCTGCATGTACGCGCGTACGGGACCAACACGACAGCGTAGCTTGAAGTGAAAAGATGGCGGATAATATGTCCAGACCTTCTCATACATGTCGCCGGGTCGACACCACGCCACTACGCCATGAAAACTCGATTACGATAACGAAGCGAACAAGGAGGCACATATACGCTTATCGCAGCGACGTGCAGTGACGACAAGGGTAGCGGGAGTTGCACACCGACGAGACTTTGCTTGGCGTGATTCAAACAGGAATTGTGCATGAGCAAGCGTGGCGCTGTGCATATCGTCTGATCCTTCCACAGCACTAGCGGATTCTGCGGACCCCGTTGTCGCATCCGTATCTTTCCTCGATGCCGTTCGTGAAGGAGACCTTGTTGTCGGACCCACTGCTGGGTGTTGGACAAGCTCCTCAAGCTCAGCGATCGTAGGTCCCGCACAGGCAGTCGAGCCACTGCTTTCCGCGGGTGTGTTGACAAACGGCGTCGCCTTCGAAACCCCGTCACCATCGCCAGTCGTAACCGCCGCCACAGCGTTGGTGCCTGAAGCGTATTTCTCCACTAGCAGTGGTGCTGTCATTATGCGGTCGTAGTAGTCGTTGTTGGATAGCAGCCCTGCCGAAAGCGACGACTCATTTGTGTCCGCAGAACGGCGATTGGTGGCTTCCAGCTGCTGCAAATACGCTGCCAGCGGGTCGTCGTCGTCGTCGTCGTCAGCTAGATGCTCACCAGTGCTACGAATAGGTTTCATGGAGGGCTTGGCGTCTTTCCCCTCGCCGCGTTCTTCTGTAAGGTGAAGGTTGCGCTGGAGGAGTGCCTTGTAGGTGGCCGTGACGAACACACCCACTTCCATATCTTTTTCCGAGAATGTTTCTCCGCCGACGCTCTCCTCCTCAGCCCTCCGTTGTTGCAGCCGCCTTAAAAGTGCTTTCTCCCTCTCTTCTCGACGAAGACTGAGGGCCTCAGCGATGGAGCTACCGAACTTGCCAGTGACCGGTGAATGAGGTGAGGCGGCACCGCTGTCACTCTTGTTTTGAACTGACGGTGGAACCAGAAGCTCGTTGCGCCACAGCACACTGCCGTTGCGCCGCCGAGCAGCATCTAGCTCTGCCATACGCCGACGCTGCTCCAGGGCGGAGAGTGGAGGAGTATTTCTCACGATATCATTCCTCCTGGTAACAGCCGCCTCGGAATTGTGTATCCCCGATGGGGGTGGTGGTGGGGGGGGGGATGTTGGCAATGTGCCCTCGTCACTGGAGTCGGAGGCCACTTCCGAGGAGCCGTTGCTGTGATCAAGATCAAAGAGGGACATAAGGGGTGTTGGGTGACTGAGTGAAAAGTTGATCACCACTCATTCAGCACATAATGTTGAAGAGAACGCAGCAAGAAAGAAAAAGCGGGAAAGGCAGAGAGGGATAGCGCTTGCCCGCCCACGCCCCATAACAGCCTCAGGTCAGCACGAACCCCACACCCGAAGCACAGAAAAATCAGCGAGAGGAAAAAAAAGATAACCAGAGTACATGTCATCATGCTCGTGACACTGTTGAGACGAAACACCTGCGCAGAGCGCTATCGAGCCTTACCGGCAACATGCCCGAGCCTCGACATATAATAAGACGACAAAAAAGGAAGTCTCTAGGTAACGATACAACTGATACCTTACCCTAGAGACATTCGCCCCTATCCTCTACAGCCACCTAATTTTTTGATTGTAAACTTTTTCTTGTAGCGCACCATAAACAAACGGTAACAATATCCACCGAATGCTACTATGCAGATCACAGCGCTCCGCATACTACCACCACCACGCAGCACAACACCACATCCAGTCCACACAAAAAGCACTCACAGCGGTACACGAATCTGGGGGTTGCGAGATAGGGTCATACCTACGAGATGCAAGGAGTCATGCCCAACCGACAACACCGTGCTGTGAAAAGTTGAAAAGGGGGGGGTTCTAGAGAACGGTAACGCGCCACAGCGGCAGACCGCACACGCGCACCCACGCACCCGCGCGCCCTGCCAGCAGCAACTCAGAAGATATGTAATATAAGAGAAATGTGCGTCACGCGGATCTGAAACACGGACCATATCAGATTCATCTCCGTCACTGGCGACAGCTCGGCGGGAAACAGGCAGCATGGGAGGGGGGCTGCCGGATGCGGGCAGACGAGCACAAACACACACACGCACACACGAGGATATTGTCTTTGCCAGTCAGCACCGCTCGGCATCACACGGGCACAGCAGTTGCAGCCGCCGCTCAACGACACCGATACCCGCGAGGGCAGCGGCGGCGCAGAGGGGCAAAGCAGCAGCGGAAGCACCGTGGAAATGTCAGTTGGTTAATTCTGCTCTTGTGGAAGGAAAGAGGAGCGCCCTTCACGCATCATCAGCAAAGGCCACGCAACGCACGCGCGAAGGCACACACACACACAGCCCACAAACACACATGACCAGCAGCCGCTACACGCGGTCGGGACACCAGCACAGAGGCCACTCACAGCGGTACACGAATCTGGGGGTTGCGAGATAGGGTCATACCTACGAGATGCAAGGAGTCATGCCCAACCGACAACACCGTGCTGTGAAAAGTTGAAAAGGGGGGGGTTCTAGAGAACGGTAACGCGCCACAGCGGCAGACCGCACACGCGCACCCACGCACCCGCGCGCCCTGCCAGCAGCAACTCAGAAGATATGTAATATAAGAGAAATGTGCGTCACGCGGATCTGAAACACGGACCATATCAGATTCATCTCCGTCACTGGCGACAGCTCGGCGGGAAACAGGCAGCATGGAGGGGGGCGTGCCGGATGCGGGCAGACGAGCACAAACACACACACGCACACACGAGGATATTGTCTTTGCCAGTCAGCACCGCTCGGCATCACACGGGCACAGCAGTTGCAGCCGCCGCTCAACGACACCGATACCCGCGAGGGCAGCGACGGCGCAGAGGGGCAAAGCAGCAGCGGAAGCACCGTGGAAATGTCAGTTGGTTAATTCTGCTCTTGTGGAAGGAAAGAGGAGCGCCCTTCACGCATCATCAGCAAAGGCCACGCAACGCACGCGCGAAGGCACACACACACACAGCCCACAAACACACATGAACAGCAGCCGCTACACGCGGTCGGGACACCAGCACAGAGGCCACTCACAGCGGTACACGAATCTGGGGGTTGCGAGATAGGGTCATACCTACGAGATGCAAGGAGTCATGCCCAACCGACAACACCGTGCTGTGAAAAGTTGAAAAGGGGGGGGGTTCTAGAGAACGGTAACGCGCCACAGCGGCAGACCGCACACGCGCACCCACGCACCCGCGCGCCCTGCCAGCAGCAACTCAGAAGATATGTAATATAAGAGAAATGTGCGTCACGCGGATCTGAAACACGGACCATATCAGATTCATCTCCGTCACTGGCGACAGCTCGGCGGGAAACAGGCAGCATGGGAGGGGGGCTGCCGGATGCGGGCAGACGAGCACAAACACACACACGCACACACGAGGATATTGTCTTTGCCAGTCAGCACCGCTCGGCATCACACGGGCACAGCAGTTGCAGCCGCCGCTCAACGACACCGATACCCGCGAGGGCAGCGACGGCGCAGAGGGGCAAAGCAGCAGCGGAAGCACCGTGGAAATGTCAGTTGGTTAATTCTGCTCTTGTGGAAGGAAAGAGGAGCGCCCTTCACGCATCATCAGCAAAGGCCACGCAACGCACGCGCGAAGGCACACACACACACAGCCCACAAACACACATGAACAGCAGCCGCTACACGCGGTCGGGACACCAGCACAGAGGCCACTCACAGCGGTACACGAATCTGGGGGTTGCGAGATAGGGTCATACCTACGAGATGCAAGGAGTCATCCCCAACCGACAACACCGTGCTGTAAAAAGTTGAAAAGGGGGGGGGGGGGTTC
>CM007317.1:207661-253482 GCA_000333855.2 Endotrypanum monterogeii | reverse complement strand
GAAACACGGACCATATCAGATTCATCTCCGTCACTGGCGACAGCTCGGCGGGAAATAGGCAGCATGGGAGGGGGGCTGCCGGATGCGGGCAGACGAGCACAAACACACACACGCACACACGAGGATATTGTCTTTGCCAGTCAGCACCGCTCGGCATCACACGGGCACAGCAGTTGCAGCCGCCGCTCAACGACACCGATACCCGCGAGGGCAGCGGCGGCGCAGAGGGGCAAAGCAGCAGCGGAAGCACCGTGGAAATGTCAGTTGGTTAATTCTGCTCTTGTGGAAGGAAAGAGGAGCGCCCTTCACGCATCATCAGCAAAGGCCACGCAACGCACGCGCGAAGGCACACACACACACAGCCCACAAACACACATGAACAGCAGCCGCTACACGCGGTCGGAACACCAACACAGAGGCCACTCACAGCGGTACACGAATCTGGGGGTTGCGAGATAGGGTCATACCTACGAGATGCAAGGAGTCATGCCCAACCGACAACACCGTGCTGTGAAAAGTTGAAAAGGGGGGGGTTCTAGAGAACGGTAACGCGCCACAGCGGCAGACCGCACACGCGCACCCACGCACCCGCGCGCCCTGCCAGCAGCAACTCAGAAGATATGTAATATAAGAGAAATGTGCGTCACGCGGATCTGAAACACGGACCATATCAGATTCATCTCCGT
Source organism: Endotrypanum monterogeii (assembly GCA_000333855.2). Taxonomy (NCBI): domain Eukaryota; phylum Euglenozoa; class Kinetoplastea; order Trypanosomatida; family Trypanosomatidae; genus Endotrypanum; species Endotrypanum monterogeii. The sequence continues at coordinate 252,796 of CM007317.1, read as the reverse complement.
CACTGGCGACAGCTCGGCGGGAAACAGGCAGCATGGGAGGGGGGCTGCCGGATGCGGGCAGACGAGCACAAACACACACACGCACACACACAAATACGTATAACGGTGCGCAGAAGAACGAGACGGGGATTGTTCTCTGGTGAAGTTCAGTGTACAATTATTGTTATTAGGTGTTCAGGTGAATTTATTTTTGAATTCGCTGATGTCGTTCGAATGAATGAGTGGAAAGGAGAGTGCGGGTGATACAGCGGAGTTTTGCATTCATGGTTCGCGCATGCGAAACTGAGCATCGGTCAATCAAAGGACTCGCCTTTTTATGCAGTGCTGAAAAGGATGGATAAAAGGGTTGGAAAAAGAAGTTGTTGGTTTGTAGGATCACCGTAGTAGCTTCCCCGATGATGGCATGAGGAAGCTGAAGAGGGGGAGTATAGAAGATTTGTGGAAGTGATCGGGATGCAGCCACCACTCAGCACACACGTCGCTGACCTCTTCTCCACGGAATCTACAACACACAGAGTGGCGTGCTTGGGGGCTCTACAAGGCGTGGAAAACTTTTTGAAAGGTTCTGTTTGCACTTGAGCTGCCGCGACCCTGAAATAGGAATGGTGCGGAGATGAAAAAAAAAAAAACAAGAGACGCGGGTCGGCGGATAAAGGGCACGCAATCTGTGACGTGGAGGAGCAACAACAACAAATAAAAAGACGCGCTAGTTAGACGCTCAGGAACCGCGCGACGGCGAGTGCGAGCAGTGTCCTTTTTGACGGTTCAGCCAAGTACTCCACCATGCGCTCGCGAACCAGAGCGTGGGCCGCCTTTTCCTCCCCCGTCGCCCTTGGCAGTGTCCCCTTCGCTTCTCCACGGGAGTGCGGAGGCGAGATGGAGGCTGATGTAGCTGAAGCGAGTTCGGCACGCTGAAGCACCACGATATCGGATGGGGAAAATTCGGCGTGCAGGCCACTCGCCACATCGTGGCCACGTCGCCGCCAGCGCCGACTCAGCTGCTTCCACCGAGTCGCCACATAGCGCAGTGGATGCGAGCTCCACGAAGGTACCATGTCCTTCGCGACCACTGTTCTGTCGATGGCTCGGTAGCGAAAGGCGTTACCCACTTTTTGGGTCAGGAAGAGACCCTGGGGGAAAAAATAGAGCACATCAAGTGGAGATGTATTGATGCCGACTACCCGCACATTCTGGGGGAGCTGCTCCAACACCCATCGCTCAAAATAGTAGGGTGTGAGGCAGGACTGGGTGGGGGCGTAGAGCAGCTCGCAGGTGTAGAAGCGGTTCTCCAGAGTTTCTCGCACCGCCTCGAGAAACACAGCATGGTGGGAAACATTCTCCACAGTCTTACTCCATTCCGCTGGCATGAGCCAGCCGCCAAAAGACCGAGTCAATGCCGAAGCTACGTCGCGGACAGAGATAGACGAAGAGCGAGCTGCTGCAGAGCATCGTTGTGGTTGGAAGTGTGCTTCCTTAGACTCCTCTATGCCGTCGTGGTTGTCATGGCCCACAGCTTCCTCAGTTTTGCCGGTACCCCCCTCCTCTGTAGAGATAGCACGCAGCGCGGTGCCCACTGAGACCCACTCCACAGCCCTGGCACTTTGCGTTTCAAATGCAGCCTGTAGCAGTCGCACCTCGTCCTTTAGCTGTGTTACATAGCCAGTGGAGGCGTGGCCTTCGACCAATATAGAACACGGAGCTGCCCGTAAGATGCGTGCTGCCCAGTCTCGCAGGACCGCAGTCGAGTAGCCTTCTGGGTACTTGGGGGGCAGCAGCACGAGTACGCTGCGCCAGCACCACTGTGGGAAGTATGGTCGATGTGCAGCCACCTTGTCATCATCCGCTAGCAAGGTTACCGAGACAAACCCTTTGCTCACCAGATCCTCCAGCAGCCACCGCACGTAGGCGACTACCACCGGGTGGTTGCTGCGGACATCCGCAACACGCCCCTCGATAAATAAGCTGGAAAGCACTGCAGCGTGTGCCATAACGCAGTAACGCACGAGAAACTCGGCCCTCGGTGACAGCGCAGCACCTTGATCGATAGTCGTGCGACACTCGTCAGGAGGAACTTGAATGAATATGGGCGCCGATGACCCCGTTCCGTCCTCTCTCAGTGGACAGCCTTCGCCACGGTTGTGATTGCCGTGGTAGCGGGCGTCCTCAAGCGGCTCGGGGTCCAGTGAAACCGGAGGTACGCAGCGGGATGCATCACACGCGAACTCCGCAGATGCCGGCCGTACCGCAGATGTAGTAGTCGGCTCCGCAGTGGGGCCACCGGAATTTAGAGAAAAAGAATTGCTTGACAACCGGCGGCCGCCGCTTTGTCGCCTGCCCGCCGACCCTCGGTTTGCCAATCGAGCGGCCATCTTGTCGTCGGCACTCGCCCGCGGCTGAACTCCCTGGACCTGCTGCAACAGCGCCTTCCGACTAAGGCGAGTTTTGTGGTGACCATGCAACACGCGTCCCGCATTCAGCGTGACGGTGGATTCCGTTGCCGCGTCTTCAATTGTCTCAGACGTCTCGGCGTTCCATGTGTGAGGCGCCGGGATCTGCTCCGCGGTCGAGTTAAGCAGCGCACTCATTTTTGTGGACACGGTAGTGTGCACATCGACCCAGTATTCACTCAAACGAGTGGGAAAGACGTCCGCGACAGTGTACCGATGTGGACGGCGCACAGAGGCAAACGGAAGTCGTGTGCGCGCCAACGTGTCCTGGACATCCCGCAAGCAGCGAATCCAAAGAAGCAGCGAGAGGCAGAGATGAAGGCGGGCTGCATAGGGCAGCGCGTTGCACAACTGACCATGTGCCTCTGTGGACTCTCCTGTAAACCAGACTAGAGGGTCACCCTCCCCTAGTACCGGCACGGCACCGCGGCCGTCACTCGAAGTTGGTGTCGCCGTGCCTACAGGCGAGGAATGCGTATCGACTGGCTTTTCGATCAAGTAGGCACCGCGTCGACCAAGGTCGACGAGAGAAGTCCAGCGCTCCACAGGGTGCATGCGCATCCACATTGCACGCCGTAGCTTCGACGTGCAGCAAGAGCCTACCGTAGGATCATTTTCGAGATGGTGAGAATGATGATCATGCAGATGTCGACACACACAGACGAGTGCGGCCGCCGAAGTGCTACACAGAGATGCGCCTGCTAGTGGACCACTGCGAACGTAGAAGCGCCAACGTCGACGTAAAGAGAAAGGTCGGTACATCGGCGCAGTCACACAAAAGAAGTCAGTGCCAATACTAGAAGAGAGAGGAGGGGAAAAATGCGATGCGGCCGACGCTGAATCGACATCACACATGCCAACGAGCAGTGAAGATAGATAGCTGACAACTAGATGGTCTCGGGGAGCTAAGTGTAAGCGAATTAAACAGTATACGATCTGCATGAACACGGAGAAACGTTTTTTGTTGTTTTGCTCAGCATCTTTCCCGCTCCCCCCCCCCTCAGAATGCCCTCAAGAACGCCGTGAATACGTCTCTCTCGCCAGCGCATAAACCATGGTGCCTTCGCGGTCCACCGGTGCACATCTAACATCGACAAGGGCGGCAAGGGCTACACCGAGGGATGGTAATGACACGTCATCGCTCAACTCCAGTGGAGCTGTGCCTTATTGTGTTCACAAAAATCAGATGGCTTTTCTAGTACCAATAAGTGATGAGCGCAAGACGACAGGGCCTCAAATGGAAAAAAAAAACGACAAGTCTCACGTGCAGAGACTGCAGCGTCCTTCATGACGAGTTCCATCAACAGCTCACTGTGTGCCTCCCCCTCCTCCCTCTCCCCCTCCGCGGAGCCTCTTTTCGAGAAGTCCCTCGAGCAGCTTCGCATCTGGTATATAGAAAAAGAGCATATCTGTGCACAGCAAGAGCTTTGTGCGTGTTCTCACAGTTGGCGAAGAGGGCTGTCAGGAAGAACGGCCACTATGAGCAGATCATCATTAAGTTCAGGAAGCCAGGAGAGCACTGACATGCACTGCTCTCAATCATCAAATACCTCACTAATGGATGAGAAAAAATCAAAAAAAAAAAGGGGTGGTCCTCCTTCATTACTGAAAGCGCAGACCTTCCTTGGCTCCACAACAACACGTGGGAATATTGAGCATATGATACAGCGTCAGCTGAGTTTATTCCGTCTCCGTCCCCCCCCCACACCTCTGAGAGGTGATTGTTGTCTGTCTTCTCTAGCCTACTAGGAGCTGACGAGCATTTTCTTTTTTTTTTGTGTGTGTGTGTCTGTTGTGCGTTCCCCTCGCCCTTTACCAACACCACGACCCCGCATTCTGGAAGAGAAGAGAAAGGAGGTGAAGTGATATGTATCGGGTGATCTAAGCTAAGTTTAATGGCGTCGCTGTGTAACTGGTAGTCGGGGTAAGAGGTCTGGCCTACCACACACCTTTCCCACCACCCCGCCGGGGAGGGGGATAGGAAGCAAGACCGTGCAGGAAAGAGATGCGTGTAGACACAAGCATAAACACCTACACACACACACACACACCAGCGTGCTTTCGTGAGATTCTCTAGCCTCGAGGCACAGCACACGTCTTCACCCATGCCGAGCGGTTTCTAACGCGTTGTCTCACTTAAACTCACGAAGCTTCGTGGTGTAAGCTTTGAAATCAAACGGTTTTCCCTCGACAATGTCCTGGTGCAGAATCGCCTTTATCAGGCGCAGCTGCTCTCGCTTTTCTGAAACGGCAGTGCACGACAAGAGGTATTGTTCATACACGTTCTTCGATTGCGCCACATACGCTGTGTACCTCGAGCTGCATACTCGCTCCTCCTGCGCGCGCTTCGCTGCAGCAGCCTTGGTAGCCGCTTTCTTGGCCTCTGCAGCACGCAGCGACGGTAGAAGCCACGGCTTGCTGTAGTTAAGCCACGGCTTCCGCTTTTGTGCAAAGTCGACCGCACCGCCGGTGGAACTACACGTGAACGCGTTGGATATCTCTGCCTGCTCCTTTAGGTGGGCTTCGGCAGAGGCAACGGCAGCAGAGGACGAAAGCGCTGAGTGATCTGCATCAGTGAAAGCAGGTATGGGAGCGAGGACTGGGGCGCAACGCAGCACTTGATCAGCGGGAAGAGGTGGACAGTCGCGCACTGACCTGCACACACCCTCCTCGTCATGCTCACTCGCTCTCTGCTGAAGATAAGGCTCTCCTGATTGCAGATGTCGATGCATCGAGCGCAACGCAGCCGCGTCGTGATGGGGAGAAGGCACGAACCGTAAGGAAAGACTGTACAACCAGTGTTGCACCCTTAAGTGTTCCACAATGCAGGCCGCGGTGTTCAGCAGCAGCTCCGGGTGTAGTGCCGACAGCGGCGCGTCCGGGAGCGCTAGCGAACGTGCGGCCTGGCAAAAAACACGCAAATTCCCCTGGCGCTGGGAGAACAACGGATTTTGTGACCAGTTCAGATGCGAAAGGTCGATGCAGTTGTGCGGGAAGCAGGCGGACAGCACGAGAGCGTAATCAGCACCTGTGTAAAGGTACGGTGCGAACCATCGCAGAGCAATTTTGTGCGGGTGTCCTGCCGCTGCGGTCGCACAAACTTCGCTGTGGTACGGGTTCCCAGTATAGCTCACCCATGGAAGACGAGCACTGTAACAAAGCATGAAAGCCGCGATTTCCTCCTTTGCTGGCGGTCGCGCGCATTGGTTGGGTAGCGCTGTGGAGAGAGAGGCAGAAGATGACATGGCAACGCGCCGTATAAAAGGCTCTCTGGTTGCGCCCTATGGTGTGCCCCGCAACTGCCTGTAAAGCACCAAGTCCTCTCCTCAGATAAGAGGGAGAAAAAATAAAGAGGAGGGAAACGGGAGGGCTTTGAACGTTAAATAGGTTGTACACAACGTAATCCTCCACCGTCAGCGAAACCAGACTCCCCTCCTCATCGATTGCCTCGCCAGTGTGAGGAAGTGTACGAAAGATCAGGGTAGTATAGCCGGATTGACGCGCTCGGGCGGTATGGAGAGGCAAGAAAACGTTCCCAGTGGAAGAGAGTATATTCTTTTTTTTTTTACCAACAACAACAGACAAAAAAAAAAAAAAACTAGTCAGGCACAGACGCCTTCACCCCCCCCTCCCCCCATACAAGGGGGTGATTGTAGCGATGGCGTTGTTGGGGAAAGCTCAGCCCGTCAGCTCATCCAAGATAATGTATGTTGTTTTCCGACACTGGACCCCTTCCCCCCCCCCCTCCGCTCCCCACTCTCCCAATCTGCTACCCCAGCCCTTTTGTGATAGGGAAGCTGTACACGCTCCAGGACTCTTTGACTCGTGGTGCGTTACGCCCTGGTGGTTTCGCCAGAGATGCTGCGCAGCGGAGCACACTCCCAGTGAAATAACAGATCTCCAGAAGAAAACAAATGTGGGTGCCGAGGCACAGCTAGTAGATCGGGGGGGGGGGGGGGGAAGGAAAGCAAGAGAGAGGGGCACAGAACCAAAGAGAGGCTGCACTGACACTTAAAACAGGTCGCGCAACAGACTCGCGTCCTCCTCCTCCGCACGCGGCGCTTTTTCACCGACCGAGCGCCCGTATCCCTCCCTCTCTGGTCGCGTCCTCAACCACTCGTCGATGGGCTGGGGAGTTGAAATACCGCTCGAGAAAGCCCCGTGGACCACCACCTCCCCAGAGCTCAGACCAGCGAAAACACACCCATCCGCGCGACTCGTATCAGCACATGCACAAAGGACGTCCTCGTTCCGCTTCCCAGCTCGCCAGACAAAAGTTGGCTCGAGTCGGCCGCTGTCGACGTAGCGGTACTGGACCACGTGGCCGCCCTCAGCGTTTTTGTAGCCGGCGCGACTTGTGCCTGTCAGCATAGTTGAAGGGTCACCACCGAGACCGATCGAGAGAACTGCTGTGTCGAGCACGTGGGAAAGACCTGCTGCTACCTCTTGTACCACGGGGTGTGAGGCAGCACCAGAGCTGCTGCTAGAAAGGCTCCGGAGGTCGACCATCTTAACAGTGCTGCCCAGACGTACGGCAAGTCCGTAGTTGACGGAAGCACAAGAGGCACCCGCGTCTTTGATGCGCATCTCCATCACACCACCAACGTGCTTTTCCATAAAAGCATCCTCCGTCGTCTTGCCAAGCCCTGCCGGGGATGTGGCGGTGTACATGTCCACGGTGGCGATGGCCCCACCAGGGCGGTACTTGACCCTGCTGTCCCACATTTGAACTCGCCCATCCTGCCCTCCGCTCGCGAAAACGCGCCCCAGTCCGCTGTTGAACCCATCGAGACTAGCCACACTCTCCACAACATGCGTGTCTGTGACCTGCCCGGAGCCGTGCTTCACCGCGTAGACGCTGCCTTGTTTGAACGTGGAGCTGCTCCACAGCCTCACCGTTCCATCTTGGCTGCCAGTGAAAAAAGAGGCAGCATCGTGAGTATGCGCGGCAACACAGGTGACCGGGGCACGATGGCCTCTGCATTGGACGACGTCCATTAAGCCACGCTCTCCGATCGCGCAGTACCCCAACTGCTCTCCCGAGGCTCGCACCAACGCTGGACTGTCACCGTCTTGGCAGGCGACAAAGTAGCTGCCACCTTTTGCACAGGCCAACGCGATGATGGGCTGCAAACCTGAGATACGGTTTACAAACGGAGTCAGCACTCGCGTAGGCTGCACGCGATGTGACTTGAGAGGGACAGTGAAGTCCCACATGCACAGTTGTCCATCTTCACTGCCGGCGCACAGTGTGGTACCAGCCGGATTGAGTGCGAGGCAGCGGATGCGGCCTTTGATGTCGCTGCGCAAGCGGTAGCCGCCGTCCGCGCTGCCGCTGAGATTCTGAAGTGTGGGTAAAAAGGGAAGTGGAAGCACCGAAGGCGTCTTCCCCGGGGCAGTGGAGGAGGCAGACGTGGGGGAAACGTTCTCCGATGGATGCGCCATGGCTGTCCTCAGCAGCGACGCAATCGGTGAAGGCGATAAGGCATCGCTAGTAGAAAGTGGCACGGTGGTTGTGTGCACGACCACCTCTGCGGGGTCGTACTCGTCCTCGCTGCTTCTGCTCATGAGAACCTGACAAACCTCTCCCCCTTTTCCTCTACTAGTGAGCGCAAGGAGCCTCTATGAATATGTGTATGATTGCGTATCTGTTGTGTACCTGATGGGAAAGGTTGGAGGACAAAATAAGAAAAGACAAGTACTAAAAACCATTTGCCTAGACACGCTGGTACGAGACTTGTGGAAACTCGATGAGCAGACGTCACTCATCACCATCACACCTCTCACTCATCCTAGCAACGGTCTCGCGCTTGCTAGGATCACATCTCAATACCGGTGCACCTGTGGGTAAAGCAAAAAGGCAAACACAGCAGCAGTGTGGAGTCAAATGAGGGCACACTAACAGTGGCAGACCTGGCTGCCCCACCCCTCCCCCTCCTCCCCCCCCCCAAAAAAAAAAGGGCGGGGGAGAAATGCCTCGGCGCATCACCCACAACGCTTCACGTGAAAGTAGCCAACAGAACAGAAGTAGAGAGAATGAGATTGCGTGCGATCACGATTTTCTTTTTTTCTTCATTTGGGTAAAGCATTTTGAAAAAAAAACAATAAAACAGAAATAATAATTTTAAAAAGGAAGAAACTCCGAGAAGAGGCTCAAGGCAACGAAAGTAAGCAAAACCAAGCACGTGAATTAGTATCACCGATGGTGCTTCTTACCTGGAAGAAAGCAAACAGCATGGTACGCCTCCGACACCAACACCCGTATGCCAGAAAGCATCCTCGTGCTGCCCGCCTTACCAGTTCCAGCGGTGGGGCATGTCACCCGGCTTCACCGTGAAGACGGAGCGCAGGTAGCCGGCCTTCTCCTTGCCCAGAGGGTCCTTCTTGATGGCCTGGATGAGGGCAGCGTCGACCTTCTTCTGCAGCTGGGCGCGCGCGTCCGACACAACGGTCTTCTTCTCTGCCTTGGAAGTCTTCTTGGCAGCCTTCTCCGCCTTGGCCTTCTGCTTGTCACCCATGAAGTCGCCCTCGCTCTTGGACGGCTTTTCCGCCTTTGGGCGCTGGAACACCTCAGGGGTGATCAGTGCCGTGTCAACGCCGGACACGTCGACCTTGGTGCTTGTGGCGATCACGTAGCGGGAGTCGATACGGCGAATGGGGACACCGTTGTACTTCATCGGGCCGGACACGACCAGAGGACCGTTGTTCGGCAGCTGCTTCAGGATCACAGCGCGGCGACCGCGGAAGCGGCCGGCGAGGATGATCGCGATGGCGCCGGGAGCACAACTCTTGCGCAGAGTGGTGTACTCGGGACTCTTGCGCGACACCTTCTTCGCGGTCTTCCTCTTCGCAGCGGACTTGGTGGCGGCCATTTGGAAAAGCTCGCGTAGAATCCAGACTGCAGGAACGAAGCCGTGAAGTAAGGATACAATGGGGATGAGTGAGCAGAGGAGAGGTCACAGACACACACAGCCATGGATGTGTAGAAAAGATCAAGACAACAAACACGAGAGAGAAATGAGTGCGCATACGCATGAGCAAGAAGACATAAAGGTGGTGAAACGATACGCGGCGGCACGCGTGGGGCGAAGGGAGGCGAGTACCTCTGCATACGCACAGTACACGGGGCTCACGGATGATCCGCAGCAGAGGTGAGATGATCACAGCATATCCGATGTTGTGCTTTTCACCTTTTACATGCCCCAAGCCCTATGGTGCCTGAAGTACACAAATGAAACGCTCACGTGGCCACTGCGTGTGTGGAATACAAAACCCTTTTCAACGTAAGGTAGAATACTTTCTTTAAATTGGCCGGATGAGTATCCTGTGCGCATGCTCACAAACACACGTCAATCTCTCCCTCCGTGCAGGACAAGCGACCAGGGGGGGGAGGGGGGGCATGCAGGGAGAAAAATGAAGACGCGCGTGCATCAAAACTATTTTCTTCTGATGCTTCTATTAAAATAAGAGAGACCATACAGGCATCGTCCGATAAAAGAATTCCAAGATGCCGTGAACCCACCACTAGACAGTTCTTCCAACCCTAGACCCTTACCATCAGTTCTCCAGCTGCCCTACATTTCTGCATCACGGCGAGGAAGGGATCAGCTGAGGAAAAAGAATATGCGACCAGTCAAGCATAGAAGAATGTGCCCTCTTCACGAGTGAACTGGGACGAGGGGAAGGGATGGGAAGGGAGAAAGGAGTGGAGGGGGGGGGGGGGGGAAGCAGGGAGAGCTACTTCTGTGATGAGCTGAGAGTGTTAGCTGTAGAAGTTTAAGTGTACACGAGCCTTCGTGTACCCAAAAAGCAAATGAGCGCGCGACAACAGTAACAGAAGAATAAGAAGATGCCTAATGAGTGGTGCTTATCTAAAACGCCTGCAGAGCGATACTGGAGGATACACACCCACATGAGATTAGCGATCGCGGTTCAAGAGATAAAAACCCGCAGACACTGCCATCTGTGCTGCGGCGAAGAGGAAAAAAAGCGTTGCTGCATTCTGAGGTTTCATCACCGGTGACAAAACGAGGCCCAAGAAGCCGCTGGCGCTGGAGGCAACCCAATACAACCCCATCACTGTCCCCTTCATTCGTTCGGGGGCGTCGCGGTACGCAACCTCCATCACTGTCGGGTCCACCAAAGCAGAGGCAAAACCTAGCAGAATATAGGGCATTACCAGCCACCCCGCCGAGACTTGTCGTTGGCCGTCACGCAGCACATAGGTATCCTCCCCTTCATAGTAGCCACGGCTGTTGATGGAGCATTGCAAGAAGCCGCACCACAGCATCGAAATGCACACACACACGAAACCTGCGACAATGCGAAGACAAGCAGAGGGAACACGGTGTTGCAAAACATGCGGAAGCAGCCATTGATCCCAGAGAACTAGCAGAAGTAGCATTGTCAGCGTGTTGATGTTGTTGAACACCTCGCCAGGAACGAACGGCGGAAGGTCCAGCGCCGCAGTCAAGTACATCAGGTTTGTGCTGAACTGATTGCTGATCAGCCAGTAGATGGGCAACGCGATAAACGACTTGCATATCTGCAGCGCCGTGCGGCATTCCACCACCCAGAGAAAGAGAGCATCGGTGTCACCGTGGACATCGGTTAATGGGGTGTCGTTAATGGGAGCGTACACAGATGGGGGAGGCTGTGCAAAAACATCAGCCTCGTCATGTCGAATGTTACGATGAGCAGTGGGTGCGTGCGCCTCTCCTTCAGGTAAAACAGGTTCCAGCCGCACCCATGCATAATCAAGCCAATCCAGAGAAGCAGCAATGTCATCAGAGCCCTCGGAAACCACTCTTGCGTGGCCTCGAAACACGACCCACCTATTCCGCAGTGCGAGTACGAGCACGCGAACAAACACAAAGTCGGGTGTTGCCACGTTGCGAGGCAACGAAGAATAGCTTCTGAAAAGAACAAGACCGCCTAAGCTGACGGACACTGACGCTAACAGGAAGGTGTAATAATACCCCGTAGTGTATTCTTTGCTCCCCTGCACAAGACGACGACTCTCGATACCACGCAAGAGCGGGGCAACAAGGATGCCAATGAGGCCGCCAAAATTTCCCAGCCAGTAAGCGTACACAAACAAGCGAGAAAGAGCCACCTTCACCTGTTCCTCCTCACAGAGAGTCGCCGCATCTCCTCCAATGGCTGCTGTGCCATACGACAAGGGCCCCCTCGTTGGCACGCAACTCACCGCAGAGGTAGAGTCTGCGGAGGAACCCTGGCACGCTGCAATCTCCAGGGAAGCCATCTCACTTGTGTGGAGATCGGTGGCTTTCGCAAGACTTGTGGCACTCTCCTTTGACTCCTCCGGCTCATCGCCCAATATGACTGGCGCATCCGTGAAAGCACTGCGGAAGTGTAACACGACGCAGTCGGCCATGATAGGATTTGTGCAGACCTTCATAGAGCCGTACCCAATGCTGAACCCCACGAGCGACAGAGAAAATAACGCCACACTACCCCACCTTGCCCCATAAGGAAAAGAGGTGTAGAAGAAAGGAGCGGCTGAGAGAGACAGAAGGAGAAGCGACGTTGCGTAGACAATCAACGCAATGGCCAGCACACGCGGTCTACCAGCCCGGCTGTCCGCCCAACCCGACGCAACAAAGGCTGCAGAGGGGATGAGGATGTAGACAATATTGATCAGCGCATTCGCCACTGCAGGACCGGTCTGGAGCATAACAGTGCAGTACGTGAACAGGGACAAGGCAACTGCGTAATAGCCGAGACGCTCTGCGAACTCAACGCCTAGCACCACCCAGCTCCCCTTGGGAAGCCCTAAAAACAAGCTCATGTAACTGGATGGGCGCTCCTCCACCCACTTCCCTGTCTGATTGACTATGCGTGTAGCGCACTCCGGTTAAGGAGCAAGCAGGGGAGAGAAGAGAATGGCTTTGTTTCCACACTTGCAGTACATGGTCGTATAGAGTGCGTCACAGCGCCAACCCAGTAAGTCGGTGCCGTACAGATGATACAGGAAGAGGTGGTAGTGGTGGTGTGTGTGTGTATGTGGGGGGGGAGGGGGGGTCAGCCGGAAAAGAAATCGAAAGAAGGGGAAAGTAAAAAAAAAAGATGCATTATGTTTAAGCCCCTCACGGAGTGGATCAAGAAGTCCGATACACCTGCCAGAGAAAGGTAGAGGTGGTGCAGCAGAGTCAAGACACCTACAAGGAAAGAGAAGCAAAAATAAAAAAAAAGATGGGCATTTGTTACCTGAGCACCGCGCACTGTACTCCTCCTATGTCATTTGTGGATATTTTCAAGAGCATTTCTTTTTTTTTTTTATAGTCGCCTTTGAAGGGTTTCAAGTGGGCCACCGCCGCCCCCCCCCCGGCCCACCGTACAAGTTGTGTGTACGAGGAGCTGGCATAGCCACAAACAGGTGGCACAAAACTCCGCTACACGGCGAACATTACACGTCAGTGAGAAAAAAGAAAAGGAAAAGTGACAAGAGAGCGCTTATGAGGTCATCGAGGGGGTAAGGAGGCGCGTCTGACCACGATGTGTGGAGCAATATTAGCTCCACGTCGACCTTGCAGAATCAGCAGAGAATGTTGGTGTGTGGTGACAAGAGTCGCGACTAAGGGGAAACAAAGCGAGCTAGGCAAAACAAAAAAGGAGGAGGAAGACGAGCTAGAAAGTTGGCGGAATAGATAGGCTCAGATATGGGCGAAAGGAAGAATGTGGAGCAGCAACCTAGGCAGAAAAATCATGCCAATCGCCACCCTTCGCAACTATCTGCCCAGCACCTACCCTCTTCGCTCCCTCCCCACTCCCTTCACCTTCGTCTACCAGACACACTAAACTTTTTTGGACCCAACGCGGTGGACTTTGAAGCGCTCAAGAAGCTCACTGTCTTTGCTCACCACATGCAGCACCGGCATCAACTGTGGCATTTCATACGTCTCTTCACGGAACACCTCGAGCAAGGGCCAGCCCTGGTCCATTTCGTAGCACTGCACATCGCTCACCCCGTCATCGATCTTGTAGAAGACGACGATGTCATCGAACTTTCGGTAGCGCCCGTTGTCATCCCACGGGAACGGCATGAGCTCGTCCAGGAGCTCCGCAGCACACACGTCACAAGCGACATCATGCATGATGTCTGTCTGCTGATACTCATCGTACATGAAGAGAAGTGGAACATGAAGCATGCCGTCGGTGTCGAAGTAGGGCTTTGGGTTTCCGTAGACACCCATCTGCTCACTGGTCACCTCCGCTTTGGGAGAAATCCTGATGCCACTGGAGGTGATGGCGCGCGCCACATTTGATATTTTCGCTGCCTGTGAATTCGCAGCGCGTCGCTGGTGCGCCTCTTCTGATGCCTTCTTCTCCTTGCCCAGCCTGCACTGCCTTTCCAGGTCCGCGAACTCCGACTCCGTCGCTGCGTCCATCGGCGGATGACTAAGACGCCGTCCTTTCTCCAGCAGCTGAAGTCCCATGTCGTATTTTTTCAGCGCCAGGGCACTTTTTGCACCTCGGAAGTACGCCTTGCGGTAGTCCGGGTTGAGAATAATAGACCGCTGTGCGTCTGAGAGTGCGTGGCCATAGTTGCCGATGATAAACTGAGCGAGGCTACGGTTGGCGTATATGACAGACGACAGCGTCGTGTCCTTACCTTTAGCCTGGAGAGCCTCTGTGTAACTGTAACACGCAGCGCGTGCGAGGTTCTCACGTCGATCCTGATTAGGGTTAAGGGCCATGTTTAAGGCGCGGTTTCCGTGCTCCTTCCGATTCTCGGCAATCTCATCTGGCGGCACTTCGTCGTAGACAATAGACGCAAGAGCTGCACAGTTGGCATTCTTATCAATGTCCTCTTTTGTAATCGCCTCCATAAAAAACGGCATTGTTTCCCAGGCGTCTGGGTCGATCTGGTAGCTGCCGCGGCGGTTCCATATCTCATCGATCTCATTTTGAAGCAGGTCGATGTGCTCTTCCTGTTCCGAGCTCAGCGACTGGGCATTCACAAGTCCCCGTAACATGGCGAGTGAAAATACTAAATCGAAAAGGAAGGGAGGAGAAACACCTTTCCCCGAGGTTGCAGGGGGGAGATGGGAGGGGGGGAGATGGGAGGGGGGAGATGGGAGGGGGGAGATGGGAGGAGGACGGCCGGAGGTGTATACAGAGAAGCCACAGAAAAAAAAGAGCCGAAGAGTTCAGAGTATGTGGCCGTTAGAAGGGTATGCTCGAAGGTGACGAGGGCCACTAGCAAGTGTATGTGTGTGTGTGTGTGTGTGTGTACACGTACCAAAGGAGTGTTCCTAAAGCGTACAGAAAAGTATATTTTTTATTTATGTTCGGGGACGCACGTGAGAAAAGAGGTACGGAACGTAAGGGAGTAGATAAAAAAGGACAGCACTGTAACCCCCGTGCCGCCCAAGAAAGCGTCGAGGGGCACCAACTTCCAGAGATCAAAGATGCGTGAAAAACCCTCCGTACATGTCGGTAGCCGCCGGAGCTCTCGGAGCAGCACAGCAAATGTGAATAAAAATAGGAATATGGAAAGGCCATTGACAACGGGGGGAGGGGGGGCAGGGATAAGCCCCATCCAGTAGAATGTATCGATGCACCCATGCACACAATCGAGCACACGCCCCGCTTTATCAGCCCCTCATTGAACACTGCGATGCGGGAAGGCCCTGCACACCTTATTTCGGTGCATTTCCCCAAGCATCGGCTCTTTTTGCAGACTCGAGACGAGCCTAGACCCCCCACACACACACACACAGATATATATATGAATTTATATGCGCAGCAGCTGCTGCGGAAAGGCTTCATATGGTAGCGTTTAACGTTGTGAGCAAACCGCTGAACGCACCGCCAACAGCAGCCGGTGCCTGAAGTGTATCCAAAGACACAGATATGCGTCCCATATCGTCAGACATTGCAACTGCGGAACACCGAATACATTCGCTAGTACCAGGTTCGGGGAACAACTGGCTTTGTGCGCTGCATGTAGTCCTTCCAACGTGGGATGTTCACCGGCTTCAGGAACTTCGTATCTGGATCTTTGGCGTAGTCTACTACACGCACGAACGGCGCAAAGGGCAGGAAGAAGGTCTGCTGTGGCTCTTTCCAAATGTTTTCCTTTGTGACGAGAGGCAACGTCGTACGCTTCTCTCGCGTGACGTCGGGGTCCTCGACAAAAGCGAATTGGTGCACAAACTCGTGATCATTGGAGACCCACCAGCGGTTGTACTTGTAGGGCACCTCACCAGGCTGCAATCCATTGGCAGCAGCAGCCGACTTACTTTTCTGTGTTTTGAGGCGAGCCTCCTCCCGCTTCACATACCGCTGCAGGGCTAGGCGGCGTGGAAGGTGCACGCGGTGGTAGTGCTCCTTGAAGCTGTCTGCCAGCACGCACGCACGACGCAGCATAGCGCAGACTCAAGAGAGTTCCTCGCGCACATAGTCATTATGTGTGAAAGCATTCCATACGGTCGCAGACATGTGCAGCACGGAGGTGAAAAGTGAAAGACGAGGGGACAAAGAGAAAGGTAGAAAAAGACGACGACGACGACGACGACTGGGAGACAGTCCGCGCAGGCAAGAAAAAAAAAAAAGAGAGAGCAAAAGAGGGGCAGCAAAGAAAAAGGGGGGGACCCCTATTCCAGCGGGGCAGAGCAACATAAAGGGAGGAACGAAGCGTAAGACTCCGTCACCGTACACACTCCAAGAACAGAAAGCAGGAAACACAACAGTATACATGCGGATCGAGGGACGGATGGAGGCGA
Source organism: Endotrypanum monterogeii (assembly GCA_000333855.2). Lineage (NCBI taxonomy): Eukaryota > Euglenozoa > Kinetoplastea > Trypanosomatida > Trypanosomatidae > Endotrypanum > Endotrypanum monterogeii. Next base: position 236,598 of record CM007317.1, on the reverse strand, counting down.
AAATGTGGTGACACGAAAAAAAAAAGAGTCAGTGCACACCCTTCGTCTTGTATAGTGCCGTCCATGTAAACGGGAAGACGCATTCGACCCCCCCCCCTCCCGCCTCAAGTGTATAGGAGGCAATAGTGGGTCATATACGCCAAAGAATAAATCGATGCGTTTGTATAGGCGCTGACTCAGCTCTTCTCTTCTTTATCCGCCCCGACCCCTCTCACACATTCCAGATATGCCCATCGACTGGAGCACTACACATCATACTTTGCTCCCATACCCGCCTTTTCTCTTTCGTGTTCCTTCTGCCAAAAACCGTCCGATAGTGCCTTTCATGTAACGGAATCTTATTAGTCCATGCTTTTGATCATCAAAAAAAACGCATAGGCACGCGTATATTTATAACATATATATATACATATATATATATATATATATGTATATGTATATATGTATATGTATATGTGTGTGTGGACCGTAAACGATTACGATTGGTCAGAGAAACCAATGCCACGTTTTTTTTTTTTTTAGGGTACGTGACACCGACACAAGCTGTATGTTCGTCTTGGACTGACCTCAAACAGGAATAGTGCACAGGTGCCGGGCCACGAACTGAAAGGTAAGAAAAATCTCTGGAAGCTTCTATCGCCTTATTCTTCTGTCCACGGGATGGAAGGGCACGGGAGGCGGGAGGAAAAATACGATAGTTCACGCATTCTTAGAGCGCCATGCCCTACTTAGAGGTGTCACATCAGGAAGAAAAAAAAACGTCACCTGTAGCCTCTGTTGCTCATCATCGTAATCCTTTCCACTCCATCTTCGCAATCATTAGCCCACATCGGTGTAGTTTGCGCACGTACAGCACCTTTTTTTTTTTCCTATGCATCCACTCTGTCACAACGATGCACCAAGCACCTGTGTGAGAGGTGTAACGGCTACATTTGGTTTTCTTGAAGGGATACGCCTCCCCTCGCCCCCGGCACTGCAGCCATTTAACGGTCCTCGATTTCGAGAGTACCAACAAAACTCCCTATTCTTCTTCTACAACGCATCGAAAGCCTTTTTCTTTCTCGGGCATCGTACGTAGGCGTATACAAAAAAAAAAGGAATAAACAAAACATAAACATATGCCCATACATACATACACACAATCAACCTCCAGTACTTCGCAGTCTCATATCCTTACGAAATATTTTCCGTTTCTGTAGTGTCGCTGGCAAATATCTTTCTGTCTCTCCCCCACTCCCCCCTCTACGGTGGAACGATGAATTGCGAGATTTTTTTTTGATATTGTATGATGAGCTTGGTTCACCTCATTCTTTACATTGGTTTTCCCCGCGGATAAGACAGGGGAAGATATCTAGAAAAAAAAGTCAAAGGTTGTCCTTTACGCTATGCATTCTGTTTTTTTTTACCGATCGCTTTCCTTGAACGCGTGAGTTACGGCGTGCCACCTGCGACCATGTGAGAGGGGCGTCACTGGATGGCGGAGCAATAAACACTGATTATCGGGAAGATGTATTTAAAGGGTTACTCCAGGGTTGAACCGCAGCAGCGCAATGTCAGCGTAGGCAAGTGTGTGGTGTGACGGCACACTACATGCATCTGGGTATGGAAGAAGTTTTTTCCTCTCTACTCAGTGTGTACCTTACCCACCGCTCACACACCCTGCTAGACTTCAGTCGTATCCTCAAACCAGAAGCCTCACATACCCCTCTCCCCCCCCACTCAATGCGGCCACTGCCCCCACCAGCGACACACCTTGTCTTTCTCTATAATCATGGGAACAGTGCACACAGCGCATCCGCGAACTAATGAATAATAAAAAATAAAAACTTTCTTTCTCAGTAGAAAGCAACGAAACGTTTACCTGCTCTCCGAACCTTTTTTTTTTTGGTCATTCAAACGCCACATGGAATTGAGGCAACAAAGCATCCCTCACCCTATGCACTGATCCATTCGGAGTCGTTGCGGAGCTGATTTTTTTTTCGTTCGGAGGTGGAGGGGGGCGGTTGTTTCCTTTTTTTTTCTGTCCCCTGTTTCGTGGAATGGTAAAGCGAAAATCAGTAAAATATAAGTAAAACGTGAGAACGGAAAAAAATATGTCAAGGAAATATGTATCTATATATAGATACATAAATATATATATATATATATATATATATAAATAAATAAATATATAAATATATAAATATATTCTTCGTCATCAATGTGCGATACGTTTCAAAAAGGAAAAAAAGAAAGGGAGAGAGGCATCCATGCACATCAGCATATTAATAAGCTGCTTCTAGTAGATGTACGGAATGAACTTGTAGGGTACAAGCTTCACATACTCGTCCCACATTTTGCCATACTTGACCCTACAGCGGTGTTCGTCACGACGCTCGCGGTCGATAAGATGACTGAGAAAAAAGAAAAAATAGAAGAAAGGAATAAAGGAATTGAAGCCGCACGCACTACCCCATAGGAACGCCATCACGAGGTCCACGGTGTAGTGCAGCTTTCGGCTGTAACGGTAGAAGCCGTCCACAAACAGTTCACCGGCGGGACTCTTGAGCGTGCGGGGATTCTCGATGTACCGCCACGGCATCTGTGGGAATGAACTGTTGAGGATGATATTCATCGGCACACCGCTACGACGCATGCGGAAGCGATTTTTCTGCGAGTTGGTTGTATCCCAAATGTAGTATGCCACCAAAAGGGTGCACCCCATCAGTACCAAGACCCATGAGGGATGCTGCTTGTCCTTTAAGACTGTCTGTATATACACAGACTGCATGCAATAGAGGAACGGCACACCGCAGGTGTTCCAGTACGCCAGCATCCAGCCAAACTTTTCATAGTAGATATCCCACGTTGAGATGATGCACTCCTCGCCCTTTTGAATGGCGTTGACGTACAGCAGGTGTGCAGCAATCATGAAGATCATATTGCTGGTGATGTACCCAAGATCCCGGTACTGCTCCGCGGCGCAGCTGAGGGTGAGCATCATGAGGAGGACCCATGAGTTTCGGCACTCGGCAAACATCTTCACGTCGATGCCCCCTGGTAGCCGATAGTTCAGGGCGCTGCCCATAAAGAAGTCGTAGATGAAACACCCAGTCGTACGAATACGGCGCTTGAAGCCGCTGATGTAAACCCAAACAGCGATGACGTCAGCAGTGATGGTGGCAGCAGTGAGGAAGTGACCGTAATTTTGGCGAAGGTGGTAGAGGGGGTACACTCCATAGTAGTGAAGCAGACCCACGATGATGAGCACGCAGTACCACGCACCGACAGCATTGCACTTGTACGTCAATCGGCACTCGTTCTCCGAGTGAAGCGGCAGCCCTTTCACGTACAAAGCTGGTAGCACTAGAGCCAACAAATACTCGAGGATAAGGAAGGCGAAAAACATGCCGAATGACTGCATCGTGGGGCTGGCGTGCTCGGCCAGAAAGGATAAAAACACCGTCTGCATCTGCTTACCCTTCAGCATGGGGTGACCAGGATAGATGATCGCTCCTTGAAACAACTCAACACAAACGTAAAAGTAGTAAATAAGAACGTGCGAACATAGCATGATGGCCGCCACACCGATAGGGCCACCGAACTCCCACTCACCATTCCATCGATCCTTCTCAGGAGTGAAGCGGAGCCTCCCCACGGTGTGGTACGACTCCTCGGGAGTGAGGGCCTTGGTGGTTTTAGGAGTGTTGGAGTGCCCATTGCTTGCCTTGCGCGAGTTGGAGCGGCTGCGAGAGGCGGCACGGCTAGTAGACCTCTTCCTCGGCGGCATTATGACCTGTATGGTACCCGGATACGCTTAAGCAGGAAAAGAAAAAGAAAAAAGAAAAAAGAAATAAGCTGCGAACACGAATTAAAAAAAAAAAACAGGGGCGACGGGAATCGTACACGAGAAGTTCCCAGGACAGCGATCCCTCTTTGATTGCGGAGGGAGTGTTCTGGAGTGTCTTCTCGATATCGTTTGGCTATAATTCAGCACGAACAATCACGCCCATTATACGGTGCAGGAACAAGATCAATAAAAGGGGCACACAATGAGACGGCCCCTGAATCTACTCTGATCAGTCGGAAGAGGAAGAGTGAGTAAAAGATTTAATGTAAGGAAAAGCGAAGAAAAAAATAGAAAAGCGCTACAGGAGTCGATCCGCTTGGGCTCGCGTTTTCTTTTAGTACACATACAAGTTTCAAATGAGAAAATAAACAGACGTGCTGGGTTGTATCTGCGTTTAAATGTGTGCGTGTGTGTGTGTGTGTGCGTGTATGTGCGTGCGTGTGTGCGTGTGTACAGGGTGGGGAGGAAGGAGAGTTCGAAAGTACTGAATACATAACAAAACCATTGCAGTACCGAGGTCACGGATACGAGGAGGAGGAGGAGGAGGAGGAGGACTGGTCTATTTCTGTGAAAGCGAGATATCGGCAACTCAAGGCAGTGTCAGTGGTGGAGATTGGAACGGTGCTGAGCATGGTGGAAAAGAGGAATAAAAATGCCTGGAATACAGCAGTCTATTCGTTATGCGCACAATAAGGCGAGTGCAGACGCGTGAGGATATGCCGAAAAGCACACGTGAAAGGCTGGCTGATCAAGGCACGAGAAAACGATACCAACACATGCCCTCTCCCCCTCCCCTCCATGCCGCCATTGACAAACTTTGTATCAAAAGCCCATCTCAGGATAGCGGAAACTGTAAGTCCCCATGTGAAAAGGAACAAAGAATATTGGGACGATATATTCGGCACATCAGCGGACCGCTTTGATGCGTCGCTCTCCCTCTGACCAAGCTTGAGCGGTTGTATTGCACTGCACGACACCGTAAATATCACACACATGCACACAAGCCTGTATGGGTATAAGTTCTAGATCCGCCTGCGATGCATCACTCTCAAAGCACCGAGAAGTGACGACAGGAGAAAACACACACACACACACACAAAAAAAAAAGGAGATCACAAAGGGGAAAAAGATGAAGCAAGACAAAAGCATGCCCATGCACCTCACCTCCACGAAATCCTCCATGCGCCTTACATGAATAACCCGTTGTAGCTAAGCTGCAGCACCGCCTGTCCGCAGGACATCATCATTCCGCATGACCCGCTCATCGACATGCATGGCCGGGACATGAGCGTCATGCGGGAGCCGAGGCCTTGACCAGCACTGATGTAGTCTTCCCCGAGGCGGTGGGCCGAGACGGTGGTGCGACGAAATTCAGAAATACCTTCAGTTCTCAGCAGCAGAAAGGTGCGAACGTCGTCAGTGGTGTCCGTCTTCGTGCTCTCCACGTCCATCGTGTAGAGGGTATTGTTGAACCCCCCGGTACAGACTTGCCGGCCTGACAAAAACTGTACATCAAACCTTTCAAACAGAAGGTTTGACTGGTAGAGAGTGTCGAGGTCGTCTCGCAGATGTGGGTGCAATGCCCAACGTTGAACAATGCTGCATTCCGGAGCTGCATCGGTGCCGCGCGCAGCAAAACCTGGCCAACGCGGACCCGCAGTCCCATTACGCACCCCGCCACTGGCTGCCATGCGGATATCCCACAAGCAGACCGACATAAAGTCACGACCCGCAATATACCGCCCTGAGGGACTAAGAGCGCAGTCGCTAATGCTATTGGTGAAGCTGCTGAAAGGTTCGTCCTCTTCGCGCGGAGGGTTCACGAAGAACTGCGCCGTCTGATCAGTCAACCGAAGCGTCTGCCGTGTATCGACGACACGCACGCTACCACCAGATGTGGCAATGAAGAAGAGAAACGGCTCGTGTGGATAGTTTCGGACGGCACGGATGGTCTCCTCGGGGCCGTCTCCGTAGCGAGCGCGCAGGTCGTAGATTTCAATCGAGGCATCAGGATACTCAGTGCACCACAGCAACACGGTCGAATCGTCCGCCGTGGCGAACTGATCGCTGTACGCAATGGGGCATAGGGAATGAATACGGTACTCGTGGTTCATGGCGTAGGTGGAAACCAACTTCATGGCCGTCGTGGAGGTGCGTGCGCTCGCCGTCAATGGACCGATCGTTTTGGTGCCAATTTTGTCTACGGCACGAAAACTGTTGGCCGACTCACGCACTTGCATCACCCTGTAAAGCTTTGGAATCTTCTCATTCGCTGCAAGCAGATACGTTGTGGGGCCGGACTGCGGCAGGAACGACAATGCCATCACCGTCGGCGACACCTCGACACTGTTGAGTGTGTCAATAACGGGGACGTACGCCTGCTGGGCGACGTAGAATTCATAGGGATCACGCACGCGATGAAGGCTGGCAGCCTGGCGAGATAGCGAGCAAGGTGATGAGGCTAAAGAGGTGGCGGAGGCGCGAAAATTTGCCACCTCACCCTCCTCTGGGTCGCCAGTGCGGCGAATAATTTCCAGAAGGGTGCGGCGTGGTCCGGCACCCATTTCCCGACGGCGCATCACAGTAACACGCCCAGTGCGGTCACCAACCGCGACAAAGTCGCCTTGAGTGGCGAGAGCCGAGACGTACTGCGAAGGGTTTTGGTGGAAACTTGTTGTCGCGTGCGTGCCAGACGACGCGGCGGCCGTGACAGGAGGGTTCCCATTGCTGCCCGTAGACGTTGGTCCGGCCAGCGTGTCGGAAGATGTGAGACGTGTAGAGTTCCCGTTCATGTACATGCGAAAAGGCTTCCCAGCAATGTATACCTCCTCGACTGTCATTGTGGATATGGTGTTCTGTCCAGAAGAAGACGAGCTCCGGGCACCAGCACTAACCTCAGTAGCAGCAGGCGGAGACCTACTTGGAGAGCGTGAAGACACAAAGGATGAAGGCACTCGGCATTTCACGATGGAGGAAGGGGTATTTAGCTTCGGCGCATGGGATGCACCCTCAGCGGCGCCACCATCGTTCGTTTTCCCCGTGCCCTCCGCTCTCCCACCTGCATCATCGCCCTCCTTTGGTTGTTGAGGAAGAGTCTGCCGCGCCTGTTGGTGATCGACCAATGTCGTGAGCGGTGCGGCGCGGCGCTTGCTCTGGAAAAAATGCCCACCGGGTCCCTTTAGGCCGCTGATGGCACCAAGTCTTTCCGAGGACGGAGAACGCTCGCCTGAGCCGTATCGCGACTTGGCGGCAAGGATGGTTGTCATTTCTGGGTCAGAGATGCCCACAACCCCGTCTTCCAGGATTGGTATTTCGTATGGAGACAGGAGCGGTGGCGATAGAGACCTGGCATGGCCTGGAGCAGAGGATGCGGAAGACAGCGAACGAGTCGAGTAAGTGCCACCCACTGGAGACGAGCCACCGAGGCTGTTGGCCGACTGGCTCGATGCCACATGGCGGTATTTGTCTTCAGGCTGCCTGTGCTCCATATCAGACTCTGGCAGGGCGGCAGTACGTTTGCTAGGTGCACAGTCCACGCTGAGTTTAGGTAGCATGAAAGAACTAGAAAGGGGGGGAGGGTAACCAGTCAACTTTGGCTGAAGCTGTGGGACAGGGCATTTAATGTGCGCCGATAGGAAGCTGGGGCGGTGTCTCTGTGAAGTACCTTACGAGTCTGCTTTTTCAAATGATGTAACAGGGTGGAAACAAGAGAAAGGAGTTGAAGATGCACCAACGTGGAACCGAAAAGCAGGTATCACACTACTACCTACATGTGTTTCGATGAAGTGACGCTTAAAATATTGTATGGAAAGGGATGTGTGGCAAGAGACATGATCGTGCAATAAATAGCGAACGCTCGATGTTAGACCCATATTTGTTCATCACCCCACTCACCCCACCCCCTCACCCTCGCAGCGTCAGTTGGTAATCGTGACGAAGTGTAAACTCCACCGCAAAGCAAGAAAAAAAAAGGCGCGAACGCTATGCACGTCACCTCCTTCGCAGGTGAAATAAGCAGAGATGGGGCCTATTTCTCCTCCTCTTCCAACTATCCTTTGTCTGGACTGGCCTCCATCTCAACGACCACAGCATTCACCTTTCCACGAGTCTGTCCCCGACATTTACGATACTGTCTCTGCGGCATTTTCTGTGTGTGTGTGTGTGTGTGAAAGAGAGAGCCTCAGCAGGCATGAATAATATGACAAGGCGCACTGGTGTACCGATGAAGAACCCCACGCAGACCTTTAGGGACCCCACCACCACCACCAGCGGATACACCGCATCGCCGCGACGAGCAGACCTCCTCGCAACCGCCTGGCGCAACCGCGAGAATCATCAAAGTAGTCATATTTTAACGCCAAAAAAGAGAGAGAGAGAACGCACGAACCAAGCCCAACATAAACAGAGGGCACACTCGACCTCCACCACAAACGCCCACCCAATATAAAAAAAAAAATGTCGATCCTGCCACGTGCGTTTCCCCTAATCTCCTAGGAGGCCGCGCTCACTAGCGCAGGCGCTACGGCGGAGAAGCTAGCCTCTGAGAGTGTGCCAGTGGATGTGTTTGATGAAGTGGGGAAGGCATAACCAAGATGCAAAATCCTTCGAGCACCACTGCTGAGAGGTTTAGGTGCGCACCTCTTTGGCGTTAGCCACCACATCCTCGTACGAATACTCAAACTTCTTACGGAAAGCAAGATCCTGGAAATCGTACTTGAGCCTATCCTTTGTATGCATACGGAAGTGCACCCACTCGGTCGGGCACTGGACGCGGCGGGCCTGCAAGTCACGCCACCAATACGCATCCTTGTACTCCTTTGGCACAGGGATGTTGTAGAACTGCTGATCTGGTACGAGATGAGCACTGTGCTCCCAATGTGGGTCGTACTTCTCCTCATACGTGTCGTGGTCCACGTAGCGGTTGGCATGTACAAGCTTGCGGGGATCGTACATGGGCAGTGGATCCCAGTTATACTTGTGCAATGACTTCTTGTTGAGAATGCGCTTCAACTGATGCGAGAACATACCCTGTCCCTGTTTAAACACGACAGGATTCTTCCACACAGCCTGAGTACAACGCAACATTTTCTCGAAATCGGCTAGATGAAGGGAAGGGGGGACCTGAAAGTTTTTTTCTTTCTGTAGGGAATAATTTCCGTTGTTAGTGGTAATGAAAAACGCCACAGTGTGTGCGCACCCCTACCCAGTGTGGGAAGGAGCTGGGGCCGGGTAGCTCGAGCTGCGTGCAGAGAGCGACACAGGAGATTACCTAAACACAAAAAAAAAGTTATCACGTTCCTGGCCGTAACGATTGCGCTCTCTCTACCCGGGAAGAGAATCGAGCGTCGCACCCTCTCGCTGCTTTTAGGCATGGCACATTACCCAGTTCGGTGAACACGCGCACAAAGACGCACGAAGAAGAGCGGGTCCGCGTATACGTCACAGATCCCAGAAAAAGCGTTGGGTAGGATATGGGCAAGGAAAAAAAAAGGAAGATTGGATGTCAGAGTCGACGAAGGCGGGTGAGAAAATGCGCCAGAATCATAAACACGCGAACATCGAAGAGAGAACAGACGGCGATGCCTCTTGACACCAAAGGACACTCATTCAATGATCAGTAAGCTCGCTGTGGGGGTGGGCAGAAAACGATACCCACCCACCCACCCCCACAGCGAAACGAATACCCACGAGAAAACTAATTTGAACTATGGTGGTAAAAATAACATGGGCTCAGGCGGCACCGCTATGCGACGATACGAGACATTTAAAATGCCGTTGAACCTCACGCAACTGAGACGTGTGTTAGCCCACTACGCTGAGATAGTCATCCAATGGAGTAAGATATGGTTGTCGCACGCTGTTACAGTGTTGGACTCACGCACCCGGCCGGCGCTCTTCGACTCGAGCAGGGTTCCCTCCGAATGACAAACTTGTCTCAAAAAAAAAAAAGAGTCTCGTACAGAGGACTTTGGGGGGAGAAGGAGTCTATTGATAGAATAATACCTCGCACTCCCGTGCGTGCAAAACCCTTTCGCTTGGTTTTTTTTCAAATGCACCTAGACTCCTAAAAAAAAAAAAGATATATATATATATGTGTGTGTGTCTGTGTGTGTGTGTGTGTGTTTATGCTTGTATTTGCAATCTATGCTTACAGAGAAAAGATAGATGGAGAGAAGAAGCCGGGCACGAAAAACAAACACCGCAAAGGAAGGGGGGAAGGAGGGGGGATGTCACCGACAAGAACGGGAAACAAAACGCGTAAAAGGCAACAGAAGCTCGCCAAGACGTACATCCCTCTCCCGCCTTTAGACCCTCTAGAAACGAAGCGACACACACGAGCAGGCTTTATAAAAAGAATGCAAAGGGATACAACAAGACAAGAGGCCTTTGGAGCCGATGCACCAATATCAAAGCGCATACGATCACGAACACCTCGACCATAGAACAACCAAAACAAAAAGTTCTTCAAGAAAGGAGGATAAAATGTCGCCCACACACATACACACACACACACACACACACAGAGACCAAAAAGCAGGAATATCTCTCCTGAGACACTGCCATTCAATCAGCGTTCCTTTTGCCAAAAACAACGATATGTATTCTTTGAAGAAAAAAAAGCACACACACACACACACGACAGACAACAACACCAACACGAACGCATACACACACGTGCGTGCGTCAATAGCACTGTTTCTCCCTTTTCTATAAACCACAACGAAATTCGTTAGCCTTCCTGCTTGTTTTGCCCTCGCTGGTTGCCTGAGACAGGCACACACACATATATATATATATATATATGTCTGTGTGTATATGCCTGCCTCTTCGCATACTCTTTCTCCATCCGACCGGCTGCAGAGGAGACAAAGTTACAAACGCCCTAGGACCAGGGATCGAGTGACAACGTTCAGGCGAAGCCCTTGAAAGATCGACGACTACCTACGCGATAAAAAGCACTTATATAGCATTGCAGATGTCACTTCCGCCGCTGCCGAAATCATGCAAATACAACCTAACGTCGACGCTGCGTGGAGAAACTGCGCGCGGAGATGCGGATCTTCTTTGATGCCATTGGCACGCGGTCAGACCTGCTGTGCTGCGAAGTCGAAGGGCGCGTGTGAACCGTCATGGCGACTCGACCAACAACTGGCGAAGCGGTGGCAGCAGGGGCAGCGGAAATCGGCCGAATCACAGAGGTGGTTCCACCACTGGTAGCCGGGCTCTTCATTGACTCCTTCAACAATGCCCGCTGCACTTGGTCTCGCAAACGGAGAAGCTGACTCAGCTTGTCCTTCATCTCGCGCAACACCACCTCCGTTTCGTCGTCGTCGTAGTCACTGGTGCGCTCTTGGACCTCAATGCTGTCTTGAAGCTGCTGGATATCTCTTACCATGCTGTCAAGACGAGCGCGCAGCTTCTCTGCATCCGAACTCGACGCCGACGGCGACTGCACGTCAGTAGAATCCTTGGACCCATCCATAAGACCCTGCGATGAAGCGTTCGCAGCCGTCTCGCAAGACTCATCGCTGTCGGCAGTCGGTGCGTCTGCGTCTCCACCCGACATTTTTGAGGGTGTCAAATCTGCACTGTGGTCCTCAACCGCAGCCTTGCGCATCTCCTCAGTCAATCCTTCATCTTCCTCGCTTTTTAATTCATCCGCAAGCGTCTCAGCAATGCTCATTGACGCAGGAAGTCCCATGGAGTCACGTCCAGCACGACGCAGACGATCCTGCTCCATGCGTAGTTGGCTAATGGACTTGCGAGCTTGGGTAATGCGATCCTTAAGCTTCATGACCACCGTTTTCAGTGAGGTGTGCTGCAGACGTTTTTCCAGGAGTGAAATCTGAAATCGGTGATTGTCAATGCTGTTCTGGAGGCGGTGGGCATCTGTATTGACTACCTGGGAAGATAAAGCATTCTCTCGTTGCCGCCTTGCATCGCGGGAAGCGGCCCATGGCGCGTTTGCCTGCACAGATCCGATACACTCCTGGAGCTCTTCGAGATCGGATCGAGACTCAGCGAGGACAGCCATCAGTGTCTCATCGTCCTCATCACCCTCCTCCTCCATCTGTGACTCCAATGCAACGATTTCTTTTTTCAAGCGCTCTGCTGCCAAATGAAGGCCATCGTATTGCTCCGGGGTGCACATGAACTGGCCATTAGAGACGGAAGAAGCTGAAGCGTCACTGACATCCTCCTCCGCGACAGCGTCGTGGACAGGAGGAGCGACACACGTCGCGGATTTCCGCTGGTCCGTGTGCGAGGAAGAATCTGCCCGGGAAGTCGCCGTAAGTCCCTCCTCCGGAGTCTCCTCCGCTTCTACCTCGTCGACTTCCATGGTGTGCGAGGTGCCTGGAGCGAGAGAATTGGGGGCGGACGAATCATTCTGGTGTAAAGCCCGCAGCTTCGATTGAACCTCTTGCAACTTACGCTGCAGCTCTCCCTCCATCTCTCGTGCCTCGCGCTCAGCTTTTCTTTGACACTCTATTGCTCTTGCCGCAGCTTCCTGTGCAATGCGGGCTCGCTGCCGCTGCTGCTCCAGCTCAGCCAAGCGCTTTTCTCGCTGTGCCTTTAACTGGGCCTCGGCCTCGAGAGCCTTGCGCTCGGCCTCCTCCCGGGCGATTGCGTCTCGAAGCGTTGTCTGATCCTCTTTAACTGTGACCAGTTGCTCCTCAAGTTGCTTCACCTTCGCGATGGCATCTGTAACCTGAGCGTCCAGCCTTTTCAGCACATCTTGGCGGCGGTCTTGCACCGTGGCCACGTAACGACGGGCGCGGTCAGCCGCCGAGGACAGTCGATCGTGCAGTGAAGCTAGCTGCTCTAGGCGCAAGGCGGGGGTGGTTGCAGTGGCTTTATTGGGGAAAGAAGTGAAGTCATCCTCCTGCTCCTCTATCTCCGCTTCCTGCTGCTCTACCGCAGCGGACAGCTCATCCTGCCATGGCTGACTACCCCCTCCTGTCGACTCGCTCGCCCTCACATCTGCGGGCGCAATGCTGTGCATTTCCGTCGAGTCGTTCATCTCGCCCTCTGTGGCCAAAGCGTCGTCGTGGGCATCGACGTGTGGCCCCACCACCGCCAGGTCACCATCCCCATCCTCGACCACCTCCACCTCCTCGGCGTCGTGGAAGACGACCTCAGCGGATTTGGCGGGGGAAGTGGTGTGGGCAGAAGATGGCAACACCGACGGCATCGTGCGCGCCACCGCTAGCCGTTTCTTTACCTGTAGTGCTTCGCTTTCCTTGAACTCTTTCAAGGCCTGCTCGATCTCGTCGTCACTAATGTCCTCGACGGCGTTACCGTTTTTTGAGTACTCCGTCGTGTGTTCGGGCGCCTCTGGATACTGTGGCTGCCCACGCGGCACAGAAAATTTTGGACCGCTCTTCGATGTTGGGGTGTTGCGTTTCAACTCACGCATCCGCTCCAGCTCCTGCTCCAGCCTTAGCTGCTCGGAGCGGCCACTCGCTAGCTGGCTCTGCATCTCCTGTGCTTTGTCGACGCTATCCGTCGAGAGCAGACGACGGCGCAGCAGCGAGTTCTCTACTTTGATGTTGTGATAGGCGTTGGAGAGCTCCTCAAACTTTTTTTGGTCGAATCTGGTTTCGCTCTCCAGTCCTGTATCGACGGACACCGCCGAATGTGCCTCTGGTACCTCGGAGCTGTGTGACTTTGGAATAGAAAATTCGCGAATCACGCGACCAGTGGGGTGACTTGCCTGGCGCAGCGGCTGCACGTTCTCTGCGGCATGTCGTAGCTTCACCATTTCATCTCCGTCGACAGCGTTCGCGGACGCCTCGACCGCGCTAAAGTAATCGGCCACAGAGTCACTGCCGTGCTGCCGCATCCGCTGCGCCTTCTTCCCTTTCGCCGGTGTCGCCACAGCAGGACTCCCCATAAGTCGAATGGATTCCGTTAGTGACGGCTCCGCGTCCACGGATGCCCTCCGACGGAGTAGTAGGCGACTGGCTGGTATAGGACCCTCCGCAGCACGCGCAACGGGATCATCAATCGGAATCGCTTTGGGTTCTCCCTTGGCAGTTGTCCGCATCTCGGAAATCTCCACATACTCGAGGAATGCAGAAAAGTACAGGAGGTAGTCGCGGTCTGACATCATCTCCGATGTCCACCCAAAACGACGACAAATCACATCCACCGGTTCCCATGATAAGTGGACGCTCTCGTAGCGACGTCGTAAGAAGTCCTCTTTCGACCAGTCAAGGAGCAGATCCGTGTCTTGCGACCGGTAAAGCTGCAGGCGCGTACACGCAACCCGATCACGCAACGAGCACTTCAGTACAGCTGGACTTATGCTGTGAGAAAGGTGCGACAGCTGTGTGGCCGTGAGAGGGTAATCGGTGAGCTGCAGCAACGGCCGCACACACTCGTTAACAGCCTCCAGACTGTACCTCCCTGTGGCGCGCGTTTCCTTACGAAAGCGGATCATGTTACGCTCCACACGGCGGAGCATGTCCATGAAAAAGGGGTGGCCGCGGATTTCGGCAAATTCATCCTCCTCCTCCTGCACTCGGACCTCCGTTTCCTCTTTTGTGCTCCGCGCTGCCCCCGATGGGGGTGTCACCCTGCCAGGCTCGCTGCTAGAAGCCTTCACCCCTGCCCCCTCGGCAATACCCCTGTGTTCTCTATGTTGCATACTGCGGACCTCCTCTTTGCTGTATATGCGAGTCACATCCGTGTCATCTATATCAGCGGCAGCAGTCAAAGACTTCCGCGGCGCTGTCCCCGGGCGTCGTGCCTCATCGGTGGTAGTCAAATTGGGCCTCATATCGGGTTCACGGAAGTTGCTTGTGAACGAGATGCGCTGGCCGTGCGTCTTTGAAAGATCCTCAGATTTGTGTTGGTTGCTGCGCTGTGCGGGTTCCTCTGGCCCCGCGTCGTCGACGAACTCGTCATCCTCAACGACCCCTGCTGAACCACTCGTTGTTTGGGCGGCGGCGGCAGCTCGCTGCTCTCGCAGCATCTCTTTACGTGTTGGATGACGGTGCGCAGCGCTGCGGCTTTCATAGGTGTAGGGACGCTTGTAGTTTCCAAGATCGTCGCTGTACTTGGACCCAAAAAAGCGACATGGTGCCAGCAACGTTGAAGCTGCCGTGCACGAAATTGAAGAGAGGCCGACAGAGCGAGCCGTTAGCTGAGACGCACCACGCATCATTTTTTTTTTCGAGACAAGACCTCTCTGTGTGTCTTTGCGTGTGAAGGGAAAGGAAAGCTGTCGTGAAGGGGACTACAAGGGCGATATGGCACTGTAGCGAGCAAATCCCGACCCCCAGAAGCAAAGAATAGGGCTATCAAAACTGGGAGTGGAAAAAAAAAAGTAGCGAAAGAAACAATTAAGATAAAAATATTTTTTTTGGTGAATGTAGTGTGTGCGTGTGTATGCGTATGTATGCGTGAGTGGCTGAGGGGGGGTATATTTAAAAAGCGTAAAGCCAAGCAACGTCCAGCAACTCAGCGTGCAGCTGCGCTGTTGCTCTTTTTCAAGAGAAGTCTCTATGTCCCGAGTGTGTTTAACAAGAGCGGTAAATCTTTTAAAGCACAAGAAAAACAAAAAGAGGGCTCGCCCTTCTATGTCGCGTGTAGCTCCAGGTGACAACACAGTTGCATGAAAAACAAAAAAAAAGATCAAGAAAATTAGTGAGCTTTTATGATCCCTTGCGTGCTTTCACTGTAATTGCGTGGCCCCTCTATTGTATCGCCCGCCCCCCTGCTCTCTCTGTGTTTGGTGCTGCTGCTGTTCTTTTGTTCCTCTCAATTCTCCTCTTCTTCTTCCTTTTGCGTCTAGGGTGGCAGGTGCTTATACCTGACGACGAAAGGAGACAAGAGGAAAACACGCACTCACACGGAAGGGGACGGCCTCACTTCGCAAGGAAAGAAGAGTTACTAAAAACCAAAAGAATGACTGTTGCCTTACGCACGACAAGCAAAGCAAAAATCCTCTCACCTACCCTCGCCTCTGTCTTCCAGTTTGATTTGGGGTGGAGAGTAAGTCTAACAGCGTACGTGATCGTACCCTTCTCAAATTACTGGCGTGAATTCAGATATTAATGAGCACATGCATTTTTTTTTTGCATTTGAGTGTCCATAACGGAAGAAAGAATGTGTTCATGAGAGAAAGTCGCAATATAATTGATTTAGTCGTGGATGAAGCAAAACAAGTAAAAACGCCCGCGTTTGGGAGAAAGGGAAGGAGAGGAGGTCGAAAATGAGGGGACGGCAGAGAAAGAGCGACAACGGAGAAGCGGGACACACGCACCGGTGGGGCGGGGGGGGGAGGGGGAGCGCGCACCTGTCACTAGGGCCCTGAGGGCAGACGTGTGCTGCAGATATGTCCACTGGTATGAACATAAGCACATCTCTAGAGAGAGGGGGGAAAAAAGGGGTGCCGCAAGTCACAAAGAAAGAATGGTTTTAGATCCCTAGAACATGTAAACCTGTCGATATGACACACCGTCATGCACCCACCCCGCTATCATCGGGTATTTTTTTCGCGTTCGAAAAAAATATAAATTCTTCTCAGGCTGCTGGAGTTTTCATGAAGTACACCCTTCATTTTTTTTTCATTTGCATCCGTTTCAAAGAACGTCTGTGCAAGAACTCGGGGGGAAACACATCCCTGGAAAAGATCCCCAGCATCCACAACAATACTGTACACGCATGCCGCCATGGAAACAGAAATACCAGGCAGCAAAGGCATCCCCTGAAATGCGAGCGACGAAACTCAAAAAGCAGCGGTGTCCTGAACCGGCCTTAACGACCTATCTCTGCTTTGACTAGGAAGATCCTCAAAGCAGAAAAAAAAAAATTGAGTAGCGGAAAAAAAGAACATACCGCTGAAAGGAAAAAAAAAGAAACAATTGTATGTATGCTACCATGAAATCACCCGCCCTCCGACCACGCACCCATGTACTGAAAGAGGCACGAACGTCTGCGTGGCAGAAGACTGGCACTGCACCACGTCTGTGTGTGTGGGTGGGGGGGGGGCACTCTCACCGTCCTTACTCCCTAGCTAAGATCTCAGCAAAGTCACGGTAGTACGCGCAATTTGTTTCTGGGTCACACATGGCCATCCACATAATGTCCACCTCTTCAGGCAACAGGCATTCCTGCCCTTGCATCAAGGCATTGCGAATCTGATCCTCTTCCAGGTATCCATTCTTGTCCACATCCAGAGCCTCAAAGGCTCTAAGGAGCGTTATCTCATCTTCCTGCACGCACAGCGACGGAACCATCCGGGCAAGACGCTCGGCAGAAAGATGCACAGCACCGCCGTTACCAGTAGTTACTGTCGCGGCGCCACTACCAGACGAATACCTGCAAAGAGTCGGACCACACAACGTGCCCGTCATCATTGCGTCCACTAGCACGTACCCCAGTTTTCGACGGTCAACAAACCCCGTCGATGGACCGTCTTCTTCAACGAGCTCCACTATCGAAACCAACTGCTTATTAGACACATTCAGACCCAAAGCCCGCGCCAGATATCCTACCTGTAAAATGGGAAACAGATTCTCCTCCTGCAAGTCTGAAAGAGTTGACGGCGAAGCGTCAGTAGCCACATTCGCCGGTGACTCCCCCGTGGATGCTTTCGCCCGTATCGAAGACGACATGGAAGAGATCAGTTGAGCAAGTTCCTCGAACTGTTTGTAGTATCTGGAACGTCTGCTTTCCAGACGCTGCCTCCCACCCAAGTACGCAATGGGCTCAGGTAGAGGGACCCCAGCGGAGTCCAATGCGCTGGAAGACCCTTTCTTCTTTGATGACTTGGCTGGGGACGGGCGACTACCCTTGGCGCTTTTGGCTCCGCTAGGTGCTTTTCTGGAGTCAGACATACCCTCTGTGAAATGCAAAATCAGATAAGCAGCAGTATATTAAATATACATATATATATATATATATATAGAAATATGGGAGGATGTACTTGACAAGATGTTCGAACGTTGTAGTCGTCTCTTTTTATGGCTTTCGCCCAAGAAAAAAAAACAGCAGTGGATCCACGGGGGTCAAACCAACCCCGTGATAGTAGACGTTGGGAGAGTGCAAAACGTTTGAAGAGAGCGGAGAACAGGGCAGAGAGAGTGGAACTACTTCAGCACGCAGGCAGCCAAAAACAGCAGGGGGAAAAAAAAAATATGGCACAGAAAAGCGAGGGGGATAGGGATCAACACTGCATTGTGAGGATGAGAAACCACCACCACTGGATTGTGTTTTCTCCTTGCGAACCCGATATAACACATGAGAACCTTCGAGCGGAAAAAAAAAACTTTTGGTATTTGATGGTGCGAGGAGTTCTTTCTCTTTGCTCCAGAAATACATGGCCTTTGTCCCGCCTTCAACCTTCATCTGTGTCTATGCACAGAGAATGAAACGGTGTATTGTCCGTCAGTAGATGGCGATGGTATGCAACGCGTACACCATTGCAGCAGCACTCACGCGTGTGTGTGTGTGTGTGTGTATGTGTGTGTGTGTGTAAGTATGGCCCCAGCTCTGTGTCGAGCCTCCCATAGTGATAACGACTGTGTGAACCTATTTTCAGCGCAGCTCTTGACCTGTAGAAGGAGCCCAAGAAGCACACGTTGCCCTGAAGCGTGGGCGAATACGCTGTATTTTCAGTTTGCCAGCAACCATTCCGGAACCTGTCCCCCCCCGTGTGGTGCTTCCCTTTGTGTACAGGAGCTGTGGCGTTGGATGGAGCCCAAAAACATATCCTCAAGACAAGTGGATAAGCAAGTGCAGCGCTCAACGCGCGTCCCTCACGCAACGACGACTCGTCATCATAAATAACCTTATTTAGACGGTGTGAATGGCCCCGCCAAAGGAAGAGCATGCACTGCTTTCACAGGCAGTCAGCAACATCCCTGGCCTCCTCCCAGATTGCTCACTGCTCCTCCCCCTCCTGTTCCAACAGACGCGCTGCTGGCGCCCCAGTACAAATGGAAACCCAAAAATGTCGTGGAGATGCCCTCGTGAAACGAGCGAGAAAGAGGGAGTGAGTCTCCTGGGCCCGTCGAACACGTTCCACATGCAAGTTGATGCTCATGGAAGTCTTTTTAAAGTGACACGTAGGCAAATACTGCACTTCGTGCCCCCGAAGCAGCGTTCCAGTTGCAGTATAAACTACCGGGCAGCCCTTTGCACTCACACCTAGCCGCTGTCAGCAACTAAACTGTTAGTAACACGTGGTGCTTCAGAAAGAACGCCTCTGGGCAACTTCCGAAAATCTGGCCAGACTAGCATGTAAGCCAAACCCTTTGGTGAAACCGGTGCACGAGGCCCGATGACAGAAGCCTTGACGTCATTTAGACCAGCGGCAGTGACTTCACATTGACGAATTTAGTGCTTCACGGCATAAAAGAAATGCCGCCTATATATATATATATATATATATAAGGTGCGTAACCACCTAGGTGCAAACGGCGCTCTCCCGTCCGGTATGGGCGATGAAGCAAAGACAAGAGCGTGTGCGGAACTCGGTCTTCGTGATTGACCGATAACTTTCATGCACAAGCAACGCTCTCCGCAGGGAAAAGGCTTCTAAAGATAGGTTTCGTCGGAGAGATGTGAATGTAGCAGTAAGCCACCGGGGAAGTCGTCATTTCTTTTGCGCCTATCAACGAAAATCAAATGGCAGCGTCTGTCATCGAGAGCAGCTTCGGGAAGGAGCGGTTGACACTTGAGACCAAGAGCGCATTTAAGTACCATTGTGATGAGCTCAGCGAATTGCACCGCTAGACACAGCAGCTCAGAGTCCCTGGCACACAACACTAAGTAGAAATCAAATACCTCCTCCGAAAACAAAAAAAAACTCATATTTTGTTTCCGCCAGAGAACGCGTGAGCACTCAACTGTGCCTATCGCAGCAGAGCAGCCCACGGACAAAGCACAGGTATAGATCTTTTAGACATAGTATTTTTCTCCCCCGCCATGGCGCCACGCGTTCACTGGATTAGGTTTCTGAAGCCGTTACAGCATTCGAGCCGTACTCCCTCTTCATCCAGAAAAAAAAATGGTCTTTTTTTTTACTGGCAAGAAAGTCCTCAGCGCGAAGCGCTCATTTGCGGGACTGGCTAAGAGTCCGTCTGTCTGACTCCAGATCATCCATGCGGGCTATCGAGTATTTATCTCAGATTACCAAAGGCTGCGCTTTTCTACAGAAGCGGCGTAGCATGTCCACACGCATACGCCAAAAACTGGTTGGGAACATCCCTCTCAACGCCACCAGCTGTCTCTCTGGAAAAGTGATCGCCTCATCTCGCAACTGGGCAATGTGGTACTCACATGAAACACAGGAGTTCAGAGGTCATCTAGTGCACACTTCGAGGAAACCCAGAAACAAGACGACCCTTGATGTCGTGGATGACGCCGGCGATCAGTTGGGTGGTAGGTGAGGGGCAGCAAAAAAATGCAAAACCCCTTCAATCGTCGAGAGACAAGAAAGATAAAGATGCTTCAACGCCCAGACCGCGCTTATGGTCCTTTAGCAAGAGATATACTCCCTGAGTTGAATAAAAGCGATAGAATCACACTCACCGCGACATGAGTACTGGGGTATATTGGAGAGCTTGAAGGGAACAGGGTTAAAAGAGCAATGTCCATCAAGAAAAGACTAAGAGAGGTAACCATGTATTTTGCTTTTCGTCAAGCATGTTTCGAGGAGGAGAGTGCAGCCCTATGCGCAACATTGAATAATATCTATGGTGGAGCACCTGCCCCCTACGGTAGTAACCGAGAAAGCATACCGTGCTCTGAAAGTAGCCCGCTGACTAGTGGAACCATGGACCACATAAGCACCCCTCCCACCCTACTAGTAAGTGCCAACAACACTTTTCCCCACATCATTTTTTTTCTTTTCCAGGAGGCACGAACTCAACAGTCCCATCGAAATTTCGTGGCAGAGCAGACCTCTTCCCTCTGCTTTTTTGTATGAAGGCAGTAGAAATTTTACGGTAGCTCGTATCCATTCGCAAGACTCATGCATGAGACTCCCGCTCCCACACGCACAGAATTCGAGAAAAAAGTACATCAGAATGTGAGCTCCCTAAGCGCACCCACAAAAAGCTAAAACGCAAAAAAAAAAAAAAATTGCACACAAAACTGAGTTTGGAAGGAAACCGAAAACATCAAGTCAATAGCGTCCCTTAACGCGTGAAGATAGCACTGGAAGTCATTGGGACTGGGACTCGTGCATACCCTTTGTGTCACAACGTCAGTGGTGCAAGGTAAAAGCGTTTGTATAGAAAAGGCTTATGATGGCCGTAAAGCAGAGTGATATATACTGCTGAGAACGACAGTCAAGAAAACATTATCTGGCCGCTGAACATATCTACCTCCTCTATGGCTGGCCCCTCCCGCCGAGCCTTTGTTTGCCTCATAACGTGTTGAAGCACACCGTTTTGCAAAATGCCAATACGCAAAGACATAAGTTTGATCTCGGCTTGCACCTTGACCACCGCTTCCTTTACCTGGATGAGTGGAGTCGTATCAGATATCTTGGCCTGTCTCTCCGCAATATCACGCTTTGTTTGTTCAAGAAGCTCACTCACTTGGTTCAGCTCCATCGTCATTTGCTGAACACTTTGCTGCGCCACGTTAGCTGAATCACGCGAACTGTTGAGTTCCCGCAGCTTCACACGATAATCCTCCACCTGCTCAGAAAACTGCTGCGCGAGTGTTTGTTCTCGTTTTTGAATTCGTTCGCGAGATTTATCCATGTCACCAGCCAGGCGCTCAAGCATCCGCTTCACGTCAGGGTACATATTTTCTACAGCTTTGAATAAAACCGTGGCGCTTTCGATCCTCGAGCGCCAATCGTCCAGAAGAGACTGGCGCATCTGAAGTAAAGGGGCAACCCGCTCTACCTCCATTTTCCATTCCTCCACATCAACCCTTGGTGTCGGCGGACGGTCAGCATCGCTTTTAACACTCCGACTACCAGTAACAGCACGCACATAAACCTCGTCGTCGTCGTCACTATCAATGACAACGTTATCCTCGATCTCGTCCTCGCCCTGTTCGTCTTCAGCATCTGCAACAGCAGCCAGCTCATTATATTTCTCTACCTGGCTGTAATCAATAGGCTCAAAGTCATAGCCGGTGCTAGAAATTGCTGCATTCACAAGCGCAAAAAGCACCGCAAGAACTGCCTCACCACTGCCCTGCTTGAGACGAGTTGGCGCAATGTTCCCGACGGGTATGCTCATTGAGCGCAATTCAGCAAGAATAGTTGTTGATGTTGCATTAGGATCATCGAACTGACCAGGGGCATCAAGATGGTGCCCACACAGCTTCATGAGCCAAACACACAAAGATGTAAAATAATAAAACTGCGCGTTTGGGTTGTCCATCGACGAAGGACCTGAAAAGTAATAGGGGTCTAGGGGCCTAAACGGCGGTTTGAAACTGCGGCAAAAGCTAGCTTCGTAGTGGAGCATCCGCAATTTGTCGATAATATCACTCATCGTGCTGTCATCTACGCCAAGCCCACTTGTTGCTCCACTTGCACCTTCTGTGGGTTGCTTGGGCGAGGTATCTGCTTCCTTTGACATGGCTACAAGAGGAAAAAGATTTTATGCGATACTCAAACGGGCGGCTGAGAACGCCAGCCAGAGCAATCGGAGAAAAAAAATGGGTAAAAAGGAAATACAGTTGACGTACCGGCGCTGCTTGCTTGCCAGCATTCAGCACCATTTTAGGAGCGAGAACATCGGAAGGGTGACTTTTTGCCGAGTAATTATCCTATATATACATATATATATATGTGTGTGCGACAATGTCAAGAACGATGCGCATTTTTTTTTTAGCGGCCCTCTACACTTTTTGCTCTTTTGGAGAAGCCGAGCATCGTACAGAACTGCCTATCAAACTCAAAGTGGATAAGGGACACGTGGTGTCAGTGTCAAGTGACCGGCAGCTGAACAATACTGTTCAACAGAGTATTTTTCTTTCCTATATGTTATGTGTTTAATTCAAAACACACAGACTCAAAAAGCTAGTATACATGATAAAAAAAATCGTAAAGCTACACCGGAAAACTACAAAAAAAACATCTTATATGGTAACTGTTGTAGCTAAAACAAGGAGAATTTCAGACAAAGTAAGCCACGCAAGAGAAGCGAGATATACTTCGTTTTCTTTGGAAACGGAAAAAATATCATGAAGAAAACGTAATAAGAGGTTCAGCTACATATCCACTTATCACGCCTCGTACTTGGAGAAGAAAAGCCTGTGATGCTCGACAAAATCTTGCTGCAGAGTACCGCCATTACGAGTAGTAGAAGCCTGGGAAGAAACGAGTATCCACCCACCATCCTCCTCGAGCGCGTCGAGCAAAACCACCATCAGACGCGTCACACCCTCCTGGTCGCAGAATTGACCATTTAGCTTGATGCTCCAATGATCAGGGTTAGAAAGGTATTCAAATTTTGGCTGAGTGTTGCGGGCACTGCGGGTAGACGTTGTGGAGGCAGGAAGCACCTCGTTCAGCCGTTCAATTGTGCTTTCCGAGACAGGCCCGAGAATCTGAATCTCGGGACAGTTGAAAGACATCGTGACGATGAGATTGCGCGACATTGTGAAATCAAACGACTTGTAAACGTTGAACTCTTTTTTGCGAGTGGCCTTTGAAAATTGAATTTTTTTTTTTGAAATGTGGTGATGTACAAAAGCACTTTGCAACTAGCGAGTGATGGAAAGGATAAAAGTAAGGTGAAAAAAACATGATCAGTGAGCCAGTGGCAGGAGACCATTTAGGAAAATTCTTTCCTAATGAAGTTCTCAAAAACTGTACAATACACAAAAGGTGCATCGACAGCACACCTATTGCTGTGACTTTATTCTTTACAATATATTTGATACTATACGAGCAGATGTATATATAAATACATACATTTACATATACATACATATATATATATCTATCTATATACATACATATATATATATATATATATATCTATTTTTATATATTTGAATAAATATTTGTAAATATATATATATATATATATATATTATTTATGTAGACATTTGGAGCACTTGGGCGAATACCTTCGGTTTGGCTACGCTAGTAAGTCGTTTCTACTGCATCAGGTTATTTTCACACAGTTTTCAAACCAATCGCCTATGTTGTAAAAAACTGAAGCGTTTTCTCCCACGTTAGGCGACCTTTACGCAGGACATCAACTATAATGCGCTCATCATCACTCCGTGCAGCCCCAGTAGTGAT
The DNA here is from genome assembly GCA_000333855.2 of Endotrypanum monterogeii. Classification (NCBI taxonomy): domain Eukaryota; phylum Euglenozoa; class Kinetoplastea; order Trypanosomatida; family Trypanosomatidae; genus Endotrypanum; species Endotrypanum monterogeii. Next base: position 212,533 of record CM007317.1, on the reverse strand, counting down.
TAAGTTAGCGACATGCAGCGCTTCCTCCCAGCGGTTCTGAGAAATTAGCGTGCTAGCGAGTCGGTCAAGATTGGTAATACTATTTGGAAGCGAAGTCGCCGTCGTCCCCCTTGCCGTTGGATGCATGATCGCTATAGAATCAATAAAAACAGGCATTTTTAAATCGAAGTCGGCGCAAAATGCGGATATAAGCTTTTGCAATTTTTTATCCCTCACCAAAGCAGCCCTCTCACATACGATCGATTCGAATCTTAAAAGGTCTTCTTTCATCCAAGTTTGATCAATCAACAACAGCAGTCGGCACGCTGTTTCGAAAAGCTTTATGGAAACTGCAGTTGATCCATGTGAGCACAGGAGTTCAAGACAGCGCATAATTAAACTACAATCTCTTGTAGCTATCGCACAGTGTAAAAGGGATCTGAGAAGCGATGGCGACGTGCGAAAGTCCAACTCACGCCGACTGCTCTCGATTACATATTTGTACGCTTCTCCGTCGTGCACAAGCCTAGCAATTTTGTATTCGTAAAGTTTTTTTTTAGTTTCATGATCGACCAACTGCTCTAAATCCTGTAGAATTCTTACTGCTTCTTTCCACTCGCGCTTCGAAGGACACGCACGAGCGACTGCAGAAACGAAGCCACAGTACGTCGATTTTTCTTCGTCAGGCAAAAATGCCGGGTTCGATCCCATTTCGTAGGAGTCGTTGAGAGTCCCTGGATTCACCTCGGAGGCGTATTTCAGCACGGGATTTTCTTCTCTGGATGCATTGGCGGCCGGTAGTTTAAGAAATTCCGCTATTTGTATTGCCTGCCTCCAAAACCCTTTGGCAACAAGGCATTGTGCCAAAACTTCACTTAGTTCACACGTGACATCCCTCTCCCTGTTTAGGGTAAGGAGTTTGATTGCAGTCTCCCATTGACAATGATTAACTAGTGCCTTCAGTATCAGCGCGGTTGCAGGTATGTCTTCAGCATCAAAAATTGATGCCCATCGCTTAAGCTCACTTGTGTTACCGACGTTACGAGAAAAAAGTAAACCTAGTCTTTGCGAGTGCTCAACGCTCAATGGGGAGCCACACTCAACCAATGCACGTCTATAATAGTGCAAAGCATTTTCCCACGATGCTGCCAGCAAGTGCGAAGAAGAGGTGAGAGAAGAACCGATTGCGCTAGAAAACATTGGTCTTCACAATTTGTTTTCTCCAGAGTAAATGTCAAACATCCAAATTTACGTTCCAGTTTAAGTGATCGATCGATTAAGGTGGGAAAAAGCAGCAAATGGACAGAATAATCGGAAAAATGAAAGGTGACAAGTCGACAAAAAAGCGCTAGAAGTAACTTTTTATGCCTCGGCACTTACCTGCAGATCAGCTCCAGCGTGCGTCAAGGCATTTGCGTCATTACTTGTGTTATTGGCATAGCTAAGACACCAGAGACGATATTTTACGGCGTGCAATGGAAAAAAGTATCGAAAGACCGAACCGCGGGACTGCTGCGTGGTCAACAAACAAAACACGTCGGTGCGGATATCTTACCGGACAAGGCGAACTCAATGCGAGAGGTAGAATTGTTTTGAGATCCGCATCAAATAAAAACAAAATGTTTCTATATTCGAGTTGAGCGACTACTTGGCGAGAAGAGAGCATTTATTATTGATAGCGAAGGGCGTCTGCATGGACTCGCAGGAATCCTTCATCGCAAATACTACTTATCAACCAACCGAACCATCCCTCAACACTCCTTAAATTGGGTACCATGGATGAGACAGGCTCATCAAAATTGAGGTACGGGGGGGGGGTGGAGATGAACCACGCTGTGGCGTCAGCTGACAAGATTCGTCGTATCAAGACTTCAGTGAGCTTCAGTAAAAGAATACAACCCCCCCCCTCAACTACCATCACCGAGAGCCCGCGAGCAGCAGAGATAGCTGCTTCTTTTTCTGATGGTAGCTGGTGTACAGAGCGTCAACGGACGCAATGCCACAAGTTGCAAGTAGATCTCTTAGGTGTCGAGGTCGTCTGCTCGTTGTCACAAGTTGATGTGGCTGTTTTAGACACTTTGAGGCTCCCCCCTTCGGCGCCCAGCGCTCGATACTCACGCTTCGTTTTTGCTGATATCGGGAAAGCCAAGTAAGAGCAGCAAATATTGGGGTGCAACCTACTCGGGATCATCGACTTTTTTCTATACCCTTGAAATACAATCAAACAAGGTTTCCGTAAAATACGCAAACGGGTTCGGTGCTGCCATTTGAAGGGTTGTGACACGCAAGGGAATGCAATACCAGTTTTTTTTTAAGGGAATAAGGTAATCGTAACAGGCTAGTCAAACAATAACAATCCACACAATGTTTCTACGTACTTTATGAGAAAAGAAAACGCCTCATCGTTTTTTTTTTTTGATCTAAAGCCTGCTGATTTCCTCTCCCCATTCAACTGCTTTTGATATTATTATCAGATGGACGCCTGTCATACGCTTCATCTGAAAGATGCCATTTAGATTTCTCAACAGGCTCTAAATTTTTCTTCTGTGTCTGCTGCTCTCCAGAAATTGTAGTCTTGTGAAAAAATCACTCATATGTGAGCTCCAGCGAATGCTGTGCGCTAAAGCTTTGTAGAATAATGACACAGTTTTTTCTTCGATTCATCCGTGACTTTGAACGGCTTTTTTCCCCCTGATTCAAGAGGCGAATATGGGACTACTAATCCGGTGGCCCTTGGAGTTGGTCGATATAAAAATCTGGATGATCTCATCACACAACAGTATGACTTGCTAGACTCACGTTACGTGTAGTTGCTACTGTGAAATCCTTGTGAAGGCCTTCAAATTTTTCTTTTAGTCCTCGACCTGGATCGCGGTAAAAGGTAGAATATCTCAATTCACTGTAAGGGTCTGGTTTTTCTTCGGTGTAGGTCAGCAGGCGCTTTTCATTATGTTGCCGCTGGAAATAGCTGCTGGTGCTACTAGGGAGCCCAGGATGCCTCTTCGATACCGAAGTTGGGAGTGAGAGCATTTCCTGCGTGCCATCGCGAATATATATTTTTTCTCGAGACCCTGTTAGTTCTAGTCCCGTGTATGGGTTCGCTCCTCCGCACTGTAGACCTCTACACAGATTAGGAAACGGTAAAGCTTTTCACATACAGGATATATGTATATGTATATTCATATTATTGATGCACATTTGTATTTGTGCGTTTAAACAGATTGCCGCAAAGGCCTTCTATTCAAGAATAAAGGGAGGTACGGGAATCGTGTTTGGTTTGTATTAGGGGACTCGCTAGAAAGGTGGCGGTTCTTTTCGAGACATGGTACGATATGAAAAATACAATGACTTTTCCTTTGATTTATCAGCTCAAACAGCTTCACTGAAAAAAAAACATCGATATACGTTGAGGTTGAACACAGATCAGTTGTTGAACTGTATTCTCCTTCAAACTCAAACAAGTCATTTGTATACAAGTACTTTTTTTTTCTCGAGACTACCCTCGTTCATTGGCAAAGAGGTTTTATTGCCAAAGATCGTCAACATGTAGTGGTGTCATAATCGTTTGGAGATTCAACAGCCTCTTTTTTTTTGACAAACATGTCGCATTGCTTGTTTCCAAATGAGGCAATATTGAAAGGGGCACCTTACATTTTTCGACTTCACGCCTTTTCACACTACATGATCTGATGTACACATGTATATGTAGATCTATGCATGTTTGTGATTCTATATCGCATACCCGCCAAAGATCATTCTTCTAGCTGCGAATGTCCTTTTTGTTGCCTCCCTTCACTCTTATCAAACCCGTTGACCTCTTTACAGATGAAGTTCTCTCTGCGAACGTCTGTTTCGCTGTATTTCAGCAACAGTTGACAAAATGCGCCACACAACTAGAATTCTAGATCAGACTACTGGTCCCCACAAGGCATACAAGTATACGTATATGCCGGACCCGCGTAAACTTGCTCCTATTGAAACATCATTGCGCTCTGAAGTACTTCCCGTTGTAATTAGACCACCGACAGCTTACGTACCGAACCATGAGGTATTTTTGGAGAAAGTTGACGTTCATCGCTTGGCCCCGGCGAGTGATTTCAAGGCAACTTTCAAAGACTGGAATGATTTGATGACGTGCAGTAAGCGTGAGCTTCGCACTCGCGGCGTGCCTCTTTTCACGCGCCGCGCTATTCGTGCCGCAGTTCTCGCCTTTCAAAATGGTAATCCACCTGAGCGCTATGATACCAAAGAAGAATGGCTATACTACAAACAATTTAAGACAAAGGATTATAGCTACCGTGTTGTCCCAGAGTTGCCAGAAAAGTACCGCCCTCATCAAAATGGCATTGATCAGGCACCAGTACCCAACTACGGTGAGATCAATCAGATGCCACAGTGGGCGGTGAAGGAGGAAAAGCGCCTTGCGGAGAAACGTGTTCCTGCAAGCAAGTAGCTATATTTCACATAATAGCTTTTTTTTTTTCGATTCTTGTAGGTTGGAGAAGAAAAGCAGAAAATGTAGGGATATTAGTTAGTGTACTTCCTAACAATGTGTATTGTTACCTGCTGGTGTAAAGCGATCATTTTTTTACGGTAGTAGAGAAGGTCGTCTGCCCTACATGAGAAATTTCTATTCGAGCATGTGGCCAAAAGCGAAAATGTATGTCACTGTAGTTTCGGTCTGAGAAATATATCTTTTTTCACACTCTTCTCTTTATCTGCTTTCTTCTATTCCTCTGAGAATTTGTACCCTGATTGTATATATATATATATATATATATATATATATATACTACTAACGTACGTAACGTACGTACGTACTACTAATACGTACGGTACGTACGTAGGTACGGTACGTACGTACGTGTACGTACTACTTACTTTTTACTTTTT